>JANSTQ010141007.1:0-12866 GCA_026167885.1 Bergia puertoricense
GTGTGGACGATAGCCGTATCCGGAGCAAAAAGTCTCCGTTTTCGTTTGAAAACGGAGTAGTGTGGACGGGCCCTAAGAAGTTCTAGTAACTTCTTAAGACTTTACCTCGATGAAGAAACATCATTAGCGAAAGAAAAAGAAAAAGAAAAAAAGAAAAAAAAAAAATCCCCGGCGGGATTTGCGCCTGAATTAACCACGTTGCCAGCTGGCCCAAAAAATAACACACATTGTTATGATATAAATTTTTGACATAAATATAACGTTATGGATCTTAATACAAGGAGAACGCATAAAACCGCAATATGGAGATATTGTCAAAATTCCCTTAAGATCTACAACTTCACCCAAGCGACGGCCACAATGCAATATTCTAGCTTTTATTAACATACATTTTTCTTTCCATTTCTGTGTTTGACTAGATGACCATGTGTGAGGCTCTTTTCGTGAAAAAAGTAGTTGTTATGTGCGCGGTATCCCAACCAAGCACTGAGTTAGTGTCACATCATTCGCTTGGTAAATGGTACTCCAACATGCCATCATCACGTTCTTAAAGTCTGGTTGAGCTTATTTCGCTTTAGTCACAGCTCAACTTAGAAGAGCTTTCATTTACTATTTGACCAATATACGCGCTGATCAACCGCGCGAAACCGAAAACCAGGGTAAAATCAATGAGTCACTAATTCTAAAAAAGAATTATGACGAACATGTGATTACCACCCGCGCAGAATTTTTCTTTTGCGCAAACTCAAACAGGCAAATAAACTTCAAGCTAACTGAAGGAAACAACCTCGCAAATTCACGTGATGTCTGCAGCAGCTTTCTTATTAGTCGAAGGACGGTAGTTAAGATGTACAGACGGATGTCCATGAGATTGATCGTGGAATATCAGCTGCAAGCGAAAACCTCTATGTCAAAATATAGCTGACTTTGTTTTGAGTTCAGGGAGAAGAGAAGTTAGTCAAAAATGATAAACTATTCTACAGTGTTGATGGACATTAACGCAAAATCTTACTTAAAATTACAGGCAGAGCTTTCTTCACGACCAGTTGGCATTACCGCAATAGAAACATTTTTCTATATCCTGATAGTATGTGTTGCGTTCGTGGGAAATACGGCGGTACACTGGGTCATCTACCAGACGCCCAAACTCCGAACAATACCCAATTTCTAGTATAAGGACGAGCGTTTAAAGGATCATTTCCACTATCATTTTTTACAATCGTCATGGTCTTAATTATAGTTATAATTATAATCACAATTACCATCACCGTCGCCATTATATTCATCACCACCGCCACCACCGCCGCCATACCCTGGGTACCAGAGGCAACTTGCTTGCTAAAGGACGGCTAAACGAGCATTCGGCCCTTCCCTCGCTTCGCACGCTTCGGACCTCACTCTCGTTTAGCCAGCCTTCGGCCGGCCAGATTTAGCAAGCGAGTTGCCGCTGGTACCCAGGGTACCGTCATTACGTCATTATCATCACCACCAAAAAAAATGAAGTAATGAACCCCATCACAAAAATACAAAATGAAAAAAAGTCAGCAAATTTGGAAATGTTTCGTTGATCAACAAAAGTTGATATGGTATGCTTTTCGCCTTTGGGTTAGGTTGCAACCATATGAACTTTTGTTGATCGACGGAACATTTTCAGCCTACTCGCCCACGCAGAAAAACAGTTTTTTCAAAACTAGTTTCCCAGGGCAAATTGGGAACTTGACTGAATAACAACCAGGTCTTTCAAATCCATTTTCTATTAATTTCAAGAAAATTTACTCAAATTTATATCCAGCCCCATGAACAAAAGCTAGCCATATTACTACCTTCCCAATCACTTCGAGGAAAGCTCCTAAACGGTTTGAGCAGATTACCAAGAAAAGCCTAAATGTTATAATCTCCCCCCCCCCCCCTCCCCCGTCTCCTCAATAGGGTGTGTTGTCTAGACTGTCTCTATTGTTGGTACGCATGTGTCGTCACGAAAACCTAAAATCAAAACTGATGGATCATGCGGAGTCTTCAGGGCTCCATTCTTGCAAGTTCCCCGCAGATTTTTGGGATGATAATGTACTTTGATTCAGAGTTATGGTGCTTAAATTTCATTGTTGTTAAACATTGTATACGTATCCAGTTGGCATGTTGCTTTATACACTTTTTGCTTAAAATATTTGATTTTAATGAACAATATTTGATGTCATTGGGTATTAAACAATAGCTTCAAACTTAATTTCCTGAACATTCTGCGTTCTTTGGCCCTTTTCTTGTTCCTGGTCTTGCTGGTTTACCTAAAACATGGCAGTTGTTTGTTATAAATCTATCGTTGTTTATAGAAGAGGAATAGCTGACTTGATTTTAACATTTTTAAAATTCCCATGGTTAAAAATAAATACTTCTGTGACGTCAGTGTAAACCAATAAATAGCCTGCGTTGCCCAAGGCCATGTCCAAAGTTTATTGTTTACATTTATTTATTTATTTACAAATGTGCGTGGTTCAAGTTTGTTTGTGGGCGAAATTAGCGCATCATGTCGCGCAAAACAAGATTGCTGACCTGACAAGGCAGGCCAGTCTAAAAATATTAGAGTGAGTGGGTAACCAGTATTAAAGGCTTTGCTCAGGTCTAATAAACAGATAGAGTGCATGTGGTATAAATGTGCCATGAGTAAAATACCCCAAGAAATTCCCACAGCAGCGGTTATTTATTCAGGAGGTCGTGGGTTCAAATTCCACCCAGGTCAGAGATTTTTGCTCTTTCTCCGCGTGGGCCCATTTCCTTATTAGAGCTATCACTCACAAAGAATTGTTTGGGATAATTATACAGCACTTCAGCTTACCATGTTTTAAAAACGACTATATATTCTAAATATACACTAATTACTGTAAATTGAAAAAAAAAATCAAATTTTAGCCTTCTCTCTACAATAACAACTGAGTGGAAGTCGATAACGAAAATTTTGACGTTCTATTAAAGACGTTTTGTTCAGTTCGTGACTCTTACACAGTAATGTGTTTTGTTTAAATTACGTCTTGGCGGATGGCATAGTTTTTATGTCGTGACGTGTTATGTTGCGTAAGACTACGTGGCACTTAGGAGTAATTATAGAGTGCTAAAGAGTTCCAATTGTCTATTTTATATGTATAATCGTGGCAAGAGGAAGTCAATATATCAAAACGAATTCATCACTGAGCCCAACTCCCCAAGAGAAACTTTAGATAAATTTTTGCATGTTTGAAATGGATGCTTAGCGGGCTATTTATTATTGGCATTTGTTAAAATACGGCAAGCTACTACGCGAGTTCTCAGTATTGGTTCGTAATAGGTCTTCATTCTCCCGTAATGTCCGCAAGCATTACGAGTTGTTGAAAATTACCTCCACGAAGGGTAACCTAAAAATAATTTTAAAAGAACCCAATATATTTTAAAAACTGCTGTTGAGCCGTAATAGAAATTTGCGAACATTTCCAAAGATTGTTTGAAAATTTTCGAAGATGTTTTTAAATCGTTTTGGAGCATTTCAACATTTTCCGAAAAATTTCGAAGATTTTCCAAATTATTCGAAAGATCGTAAAAATGTTCCAATACTAAGTGTTTAGATATTTTCCGAAGATACCTCGAATTTTCAGAAGTATTTTTAAGGGTTTCCCAGCTTTTCTGAAGATTCACCAAAGATTTTCCGAATGTTTTTAACATAATATAAACATGTCTTGATACTTTTGAACGAAAAATCCCGAATTTTTTCCAAAATATTTGAAAGTTCGTGAAAATACTCCAATACCGTTTGAATGTTTTCCGAAGATTTTCGGAATTTTCCGAAATATTTTTAAGGAGTTCCGAGATCTTCTGACAATTCACCGACGGTTTTCTGATTTTCTTTAATTCACATCATAAAAATATGTCGGATACTCTATGAACGCATTTGTAATAATTTCGAGAACTTACAAAGATTATCAAATCTTTCTGAAGGTTTCTGATCAATTTTAAAGAAGTATGGTTATTATCATTATTATTATCAACATTATTATTATTATTATTATTGTTGTTGTTGTTGTTGTTCTTAGCAAAAAGGATGCGAAATAATATTAGTTTTAGTCTTTATGGAAAATTTTGCAGGGATCCAAGAGGTTACTGGACGCCCGCATTGCATGTCGGTTGTGAATAAGATCGATTAGGCTAGGACAGGATACGAGCAAGAGAGTGCGTGGACCGCAGAGCCAGTCTCAAAGAGCCAATCTCAAAGAAGCTCCGCGGTTCGTGGAGTGGCAAACAAATCAGTCGTGTTCCTTTTATTAAAATGGTAGCATACAAAACTGCTGCTTCCCAAAACCATTTTGTTACTTTTTTACTTTGCTTCAAATATTTTTAGCTGAAGTTATTTTTGTGTATTTTAACGTCTTTTGTCAAGCAATGGGAACATTGTCACTTTAAGAATAGAACAGCAGGGTAAAACATATACTTTTCCATCTACATGTACTCAATCAGTTCAAGACTTCACTCCATATATCAGATTATCTATATATGCTGAGCCTTCTTAACGGAAACGTAAAATATTTACGTTTTTCTAATTGATTACTTCTCAGCGTGTTTATTTATTCCAGTGGCAGTATAATTATATCTGAAGCCATCTGATCCATTTCTCGTTCAAGGTATTGTAGCCGTCTGAGCAGCTGACGCTTGTGATTCAAATTTGTAGCCACTAGTCTCCGGATATACTCAAGACACCCCGCACCCCGGTCTGATAACCAACGCCCTTCCCTCTCTTACCCTTTACCTGTCTCAGCCGTGCCTTTTCCTAAAACAACAAGCAATAGGATCACGAACTTTTACTTGTAGCATTTAACATTTATATAAATTAATAATTGAAAAAGGAGGAAAGATTTGAAAGGAGGTACAGACCATCTAAAGAAGCTTATGGATATATCTAAAAAAGCAATCCAGTTAAGTGAGACATGGTGATAAATCATAGAACTACTGACCGCTCAACTTTTTATTCATTTCGGTGGACTTATCTCGGGAGCCATTTGCTCTATTCGATAGCTCTAAATCTGAAGTTTTGTCGCCGTCTGGGCAATCAAAGAACACAACTTTAGCACGTCGCTTCGATCGACTCCGGTTAAACCGACAACCGCAGATCGAAACCCCGCCCATCCCTTTCCCCCACAGTTCCGGTGCCGAGTGCTGACCAAACGACAGAGTTTTCAAAAACCTCAAGCCTTTCATCTTAAAACCTCAACTTGATGGGGGCCAACCGGTGTAAATCAATTTCTTACATGCACTGGAGTGCTCACGTGTTCGGGCACATATGCCGAGTTTGTAGCTAGTATGCCCACTCACCGACCTTCAATAACTCCTACTTAACGTTAATTAACTGGTGGTACGACAAATGTAGGAGAAAACACTGAAAGTGTTTTTCTGCGTTGGCGAATAACCTGAATAAGTGTTTTGATCAACGAGGGCTGGTGTGGCATGTTTTTCGCCGTAAGGTTGGGTGTAAAGATGACGTTTCGTCACAGCAGACTCGAGGACAACAGAATGAGCTGTATTGTTTAGTTGTTGTATAGAAAACATCTGATTGTTTCCATAAATGGTTAAATGTTTTGACTAAAAAAACAATCTTTCCCTTGGCCTTGTGTCCTTGTGCTGCTGTTTTCCTACAAGTGTAAATTAAAGATTCTATATATGCTGGAAGTATATGCCAATATAAGCTCCATCAGACGCCAGATACAATCAACCGACTGCTGACAACAGTACTCGTGCCAGGTGCCACAATGACTGAGTGAGCTTGTATGGCAGAATAAGGTCGACATTAACTAATTTGAAAGTTATGGTTCATGTATATCCATCAGCCTCATTATCAGTACTTTCAATGTTCTGAAAATAATACAACGAACAGTGCGTGTCAGCAGAACTCTTACTGTGACAAATTAGCCCTTAAGGTCCTTAAGTAGTCGTAAAATAAATAAAAAATCACATTTCATTTCAGTTTTTTTCTCAGTTCATTCGAGTATGAATTATTCTTACAAATAAAACGACAGTAACTTAAAACAATCTCGATTCTTTATAGCTCGTAAAACGTGTTCTGTTTTCGCACATGATGTAAGTTTCTATTTTATTTCCGCTAAACTTTTGATCTTTGTTGCGTTCAAACTCCCGAGGCATTGTCTTAGATTTGCAGTTACATTGTTATCGTTATCTACCTAGTGTTGAAACTCCTCCCAATAATGTTGTTTATATGAACAAGAAACCACAAGGTTTTGTTTTAGGAAGTTCTTTAATTATATAACAACTCACATATAGCCAAAGTCACGAACTGATCGTGATGACAGGCAAAGCAAGTATAGGGGTTATATAACCGACTTGGCGTCAGTTCCCTTTCCTTTGAAGCGTTCAACTTTATTAATCTTGTTTATTTGGCGAAGAATATTTCGCTTTACTTTCTTCAGTAAGGAAGAAAGATGAGAGGAAGTGTTTTCTTCAGTTCCTATTTATGTAAACAACCAAAGAATTAGGAGTGTTCGTAAGTCTACAGTAAAGATAAATATTGATTGCAAACTCAGTTAGGGACGTGAGCTCACAAAAAACTTTATGAAGCCGACTGTATTTCTGTATCTTAAGAAAATATTTGAGGCTCTTCATGAAAAAAGTAGTTGTTATGTGTTATGTGCGCGGTTTCACAATCAAGCACTGAGAACGTATAGAACAATGTGAAGATATTGACAGCATTCCCTTAAGATCTATAACTTCAAACAAAGCGACGGCCACAATGCAATATTCTAGCTTTTATTAACATACATTTTTCTTTCCACTTCTGTGTTTGACCAGATGATCATGTGTGAGGCTCTTTTCGTGAAAAAGTAGTTGTTATGTGCTCGGTATCACAACCAAGCACTGAGTTAGTGTCACATCATTTGCTTGGTAAATGGTACACTAACATGCCGTCATTACGTTCTTGAAGTCTGGCTGAGCTTATTTCTCTTTAGTCACAGCTCAACTTAGAAGAGCTTTCTTTTACAAAAGCTATTTGACCAATATACGCGCTGATCAACCGCGCGAAACCGAAAACCATCAAGATAGGGTAAAATTAATATGAATCACTAATTACAAAAAATTATGACGAACATGTAATTACCACCCGCGCAATAACCCTTTTTTTTCTGCACACACTCAAAGAAGCAAATAAACTTCAAGTTGTAAAGTGGCTCACAAAACTAATTGCAGGAAACAACCTCGCAAATTCACGTGATGTCTGCAACAGCCTTCTTATTGGTCGAAAGGATGGTAGTTAAGAAATGATGACCATACGTACAGACGGATGTCCATAAGAAAACAAATGTTTTCCGGTTTTAACAATTTAAGCGTGCAATATCAGCAGCTACAAGACTCTAGAAGCAAAAACCTATTTATGTCAAAATATAGCTGACTTCGTTTTGAGTTCAGGGGAAGAGAAGTTGTTCAAAGATGACAAACCAGTCCACAGTGTTGATGGACATTAACGCAAAATCTTACTTAAAATTACAGACAGAGCTTTCTTCACGGCCAGTTGGCATTACCGCAATAGAAACATTTTTCTATATCCTGATAGTATGTGTTGCGTTCGTGGGAAATACAGCGGTACTCTGGGTCATCTACCAGACGCCCAAACTCCGAACAATACCCAATATGTTTGTAGCATCTTTAGCGGTGAGCGACATTCTGCTTCCACTTGTGTGCGGGCCACAGTCGATCGGAGTGGTGGTTCGTGGGGAATGGTCCTATAGCGATGCCGCTTGCCAGTTTCAGGGCTTTTTCGTGATCATGTTGGCTTGTGTCTCTCTTCAGACAATGGCGCTGGTTGCAGTGAATCGATACTTCTGCATCGTACGAAACGCGAAGTACAAGCAATTATTTACAGAAAAGAGAACCAAGATAATAGTGTTACTAGTATGGCTTCTAGCCTGCACCGAACCTGCCATCTACCTCATTTCTGGATCGAAATACGAGTTTCACCCTGGGAAGATGTTCTGCTTTCAAGAAAACAAACTCTCTTTTCAAACGTTGCTGGTCTACGTGTATGTTGGACTACCTCTAGGCGTTATCGTTTTCTGCTACTTCAAGGTGTTCCAAACTATTCGTGCACACAACAAAGCAACAAAATATCTTCACGTTACTGCTAGTGCTAATTCTAATGCTAATGCCCCTACCAGCCCTACAGCTCCCCAAAGCCCGAACTCGAATTCTGAGCAAAATGGTGTTCAATCTCCAAAGAGCAATAACAGCAGCTCCTTGCCGAACATCATTCGATCTATCAGTGTCCATTCCAGACCAGACAAGTTTACCAAGAAGGACATAAGAGTGACTAATACACTCTTTGTAACTATTGTTGGATTTCTCGTTTGTTGGTCGCCGATCATAATAATCGACTTTGTTGACTTGGGTTTAGGAAAAGCTGCATCCCCTCGGGAGCTGTATGTGGTCTATTTGTTGCTAGGCAACATCTCCTCCACCATCAACCCCTTCATTTATGGCGTGATGAACCCTTCATTTCGATCGGCTTACAAGAGGATTTTGAGAATGGATGTAGAAACAAGCGTTGAGACAACTTAGGATGGTTAAATGCCGCTTCTATGGTTATTGAATGATTGTTTAATGTAAAAAAGAAGTGCAGAAAAACGTACAAGATACTTAGAAACATGATCAGTGTGGCAGTTTTAAGGGAATGATTGATTTGGTTCAAAAATGGCTGAACTCGTGACTGAAGGTTCTGAGGTACGTTTTAGTATCATATTGAACTCAGAAAGGGCCGAACAGGTCAAGCAGAAACTAAACTTGTTGTCGTATACATGCGACTTATTGTGACAGATAAGGAGGAAAGAGACTTCAAATCAGTACTACTGTTCTTGAGTGAACCCGTCGGAACTCTAAACTCTTGACAAACTGGGCGAAAAAAATACAAACCACGCAAAGAAACGCTAGACAATTACTCGCTAGACAAGTTTTTTTACCAGTTTATTTCGTTTTGTGTTAGAAGAATATTTCATTTTGCGGAACTAAAACAGAAAATCCGTTTCGCAAGACAATGAGTCTGGCGTCTGAATATAAAAGATGACGTATTTGCAATAAGGAAAATTAATGGACTGGAGTAAGGTTGACCGACAATCGGCGCTTTCTTCCATCAACTGGCGACGGTGTACGAGCGCTGGAAGCAAAGATCTTAATCTTAATCTAAGTTTTTTGGCCAGCAACTATTTTTGTCGCGATTGCTTGAAAACTAAATATAGTTTTAGGGAAAACTTTGCGCGAGGTACTTAAAGAAAGAGAAACGCAGCTTCGCAAGTGAATTATGAAAGACAAGAAATGGTTCGTTGAAGTCATCATCTAAAACAACTTGTAGCCTGACTTTTGTTCAGATTATCATTTGTTCTTAAGTGCCGCAAAGATCCGAGCTTTGATAATTGGTAAGATTTTACCGACTAGTTTCCTTAAGTATGGTTTGCAGATAACATTGCTGGGCTAAGATATTTTTGTTTTTGTAACCCGGAGCTGAGGCAGTTTATTTGAATGCTGAAAGAACCTAACTCGGATAAGCTCTAGTAATTTGTCCTTTAGGCGAGTTGGCTACAATATAATTCCATGAGGATGTCAACTTATTAAGACTTCCTAGTTGTTACTGGAGGCCAAGTTTCTTATTAAGGAAGTATGCAAGATATTTTGAGCTAATTTGGTGCTAAATCTAGAGAGTAGAGTGTTGAAAGCCATTTTAGTCGCACACATAAGGTATTTATACTAACAGAATTAGCAGCCGAAGCCCATCCAATACACTTGAGAGAATAAACCGTTGATAACATATTGCAACTTAATGACTTTATAATTTCCTTTAACAAAGATTTTGGGTCTTTATGAAATGCGTTGATACACCTCTCACCGTCATTGACTAACTTTATCAATATCATATGAAAAGACCACTGACCATACATGACTGAAACGCAATTCAAAGACTCATATTTACGAGGTTTTTAACATATCTAGTACTGATAGTTGATGTGTTTTAAAAGAAACAGAGAGTCCATGCTAACGCTTACGTCTAATACTGAAAATGGTGGGTAGATCGAAAAACCGGACACTCGAGAAGCTGGGGGAGCGCAACTCTTTGCATCTACTTTCCCCGCAAGCATTTTTCGTCTTGTTCATCTTCCCACCTACTTCGAATAACGCGTTCCTTTGTAAGTCTTAAAGTTAAACAGGCAATATATATTGATAAGATTAAAGATAAATCTCTAGTTCACGATAAATTACTTAAGATAAACAACAGACTTAAAGTTAAACAAGAAAAATCGGGGTCAGTTGCCCAGCCGTTGGAGCTCCAAACTGTTCCAATATAATCGGTTGAAACAATTTGTATTTAATTACAAAATAACTTAAATATCATTAAGCTACATTAATAACTATTAGCCTGTCATCCGTTTTCTTAAATACCAATCATATTTTAGAATTGTATTATGCTGTTTATGTATAATGACGACTCTAAAAGAATGTCCTAGAAAAACAAACTTTAAAATACCAGATGTTTGGGAGTTTTTTGTATATAAATACATCTTCGGAAATGCGGTTTTTATCGTATTAAAGCAACAATATTAATTTTGTCAGCTTTTGCACCAAGAGTAGAGGTTTCTGATAAACTGACCCATATAAATTGAATGGTAATTAACTACACAAATATTTACGACCAAAGCCAATGGAAATCTGCATCAGGGAATACTGAAACCGTGGAAAAATGAAAATGAAAGGTTTACAGAAAAAGTTACTAATTTCTTAGAGCCTTCGATAATTTGCAGTGGCAAAATTTGCTGTTTATGGCGTGGACAACCACGCAATCATGGACAACATAAAATTAATTCTCGTGGTCAGAGTAAAATGTTTTGTATTTGAAATACGCTAACTCACATAAATGCAACGTATAAAGACATGACGATTCTGCACGCGATTGCCTGCTACATTTTGAAAGTTATGATACGTTCTGACGGAAGCCTCTAAATTGCAGTTGTCTACACTGTTTATCTCTCTGTTATATAAATCAGTAAATAGGAATCCAGAAAAGTTAAGATTACCTTAACCCTCGGACGACCAAGGACGTTCGAAGGTTAATACTTCAAAATTGTATTGCTTGACATAAACACTGAGTCAGCGAGATATGGAAGCCGGTATCCAAATATCGGCATTGTTTGAGAAAATCTTTAAGGACTGAAATCAGCCAATTATCCTAAATTTACAATATAATTATAAGTAAAGATATGTTACGAAGTCAAGTTTAAAGTAAAAATGTCATATTGAGCCACGCTGTGAATCATGAATATACAAGGTGCACGCAATGTTCGATCTGAAGTTTTGTACCATGGCCATGGGGTTTGTCAGACAAAAACTGTCGCAGGGAGATTGACTAGGAAAGAACTGCACCACTCAAACAGAGCTCTTCAGATACTTGGTAAATTGCTAGTTTCAGTTGACACACGCAAGCCCCGAGGTGATGAGTTAAAGATTTTGAGAACGGCCCCATAAATGTGCATGTAATTATATACTTTATCAGTTAATGAACTCACGTATGTCTCACGTTCACAGAAAGGAGGGCCTCACGGAGTCAAAATCTGACGAGTGTAATTCAGATATCTTTTTAAACTGAATTTTTTGCTCTTCAGTCATTCACTGAAACTGCTCCCCAATATTTGATATAAAATGCTTCAATTTCCAACACCTTTTAAGACAATAAAATAAAGACCGCAAATTTAGGAATTCAAAAATGCATTTAAAAAACAACATTCTATCGGCAAGTAGAAAGGACAGTGATTCATCAAAATTATCCAGTGGGGTACGTAATGCTTACAAGTGTGAATACAGACTGGCGTTCAACCATGGAAGCCTGTTTTATGACGTTTGCAGTTTTGTAAATATTAATATTGTACTTTGTACTACTTGCTCAGAGTTTGTTTACTCAAGGAATACACGTAAATGTATTTACTAAACTCTGCAACGCTTAAGCTTGTTTATCTGCAGTAAGCTTTCCTAGGTTTTTTTGCTATTTTTAATGAACTATTCATTTCTTTTGTTATCATTCAGCTTTGTCTGGCTTCACTTCTGATGATATTAGTTATGGCGGTTCAATTTTGCTGTGCAATGAGGGGTTAGTAAACCGTTTGGTTTAGTTTGAAGGTGATGGGGGTGGCACTGGAATGACCTTCGGCCGCAAACAAAACGCGTGCGCACAAGAAATCATGTCAAGCTGAAACCACAAACCAACACGACAAAACAATATCCATTCTTGAAAAAGCTCTGTAATTGCTTTCCCATAAGTCATAAAATTCAGTTTACATTGGGTGGAAAGAAACCAAACAGCGAATGGAAGTGTTGGAGCAAGTACTCATAGTATCTTCGCAAAGTATTACAATATTTTTAAAAATATATGTATACATAGTCTGTGGCTCCTAAGCCTAGCAAAAAGGAGGTTGGTGGTCTGATGAAGTCACTGTGTGTTAATCTCAATTGGATTACAAATAACCGCTCCAGCAATGCAATCAGTCATTATAAAGTAAATTACAGCCAAAGCACGAACTTTTTTATTTTTATTTTTTAATGAAAACTCGATGACACGAGTAATGATCCAATATCACTTGCAATACAATATCACTAAATGTCCTTACTCAATTGCACAAGTACAGTGCACGTACTTTTTGTATTAGGTTTAACAATTCTCGAGACAATGGTAGCGACAATTTTTACAGTTTGTTTTCATTGTTCTAGCTTCAAGCCAAGCAGTGTACAAATGCCAACCACATCGTGAAAGGCAGACTAAGTGATCAGTTTAGCAGATCTGAGCTACGGTCGCGATTAGTTTGAGTCAGGGG
>JANSTQ010141051.1:0-12858 GCA_026167885.1 Bergia puertoricense
GTATCTTGTAGATTGTAAAGGGGTCCTGTTAGGGGAGGGGGGGAGGGGGATATCCCGGGAAAAAATCCTTTTTTGTAAGTTCCTGGGTTGGATCCCCTACGAGGTTGCTGTCGCTCTAATCCTCAAGAAGTTGCTTAGGGATGAGATTGCTAATGTGGTTTTCTTTCATTTCTGTTGCAAGGCAAACGTTCATGCCCAGTCCCTTCCCCGCAGAGTTTGAGCTTTACCAGAGGTACCATCGTAAGCCCAGAAAATACGCCTTACTTTGGGTATAGTTCCTCTCACGTTTGTGTGTGGATAATACACTCACGCAGTGACTCTTTTGTTACATTGTCTTTTAAACGTCTTTACCTTGATTGCTCAACTGATTTTATTGAAATCCGAGCTGGTTTGGACAAATTTGCGCCGTTGTTAGGACGATATTGCGGCACAACCCCTCCGTTACCAGTGAACAACAAGAATGGATTGTACGTGAAGCTTTCAAAAGAAACGAACCAGCATTACCAATCAATCTATTTTGAGGCACATTACGAGCTTCTGCCAACCAACCCAGGTCAGTTTATAGTAGGAGTCACATCTCTTACCAAGTTAAACATTAGGGAAGTATCGTAAGAGAATCTTTCAGTGAATGTGGGGTGAAGTACTTATAATCCCTAAGACTGAGTTATTTTGGAATTTTGTTGTCCGTTAGACACTCCAGGATTTGTGGAATGCACGGCATCACATACTCGAACGTCAGTGAAAAACTATTATTCACCGGCGGTCCTTCTCCATCAGAACATCCAGAGTCTGGAACAATTGAGACACCGAAATCTATCACTCAATCAATTTAAAAAACATCTTCTGACATATTGTTACTTTGCTGTAATCAGTGTTTACGATGGTGAATTTTTTTTAAAATTTTATATTTACTTTTTTATTTATTTATTTATTTATGTGCTTACTTATTTATTTATTTAGCACTAGCTTTGCTGGACTATATACAACAAACAAAACAAAATTGTTCAAACCTCACCAACACACTGGCATGGGAGTCACAACAGATATCGCCAATTATAGCGGTCCCATTGGAGATAAAAGAGGATAAGATATGTATATATATAATACTGAGAGCACTGCGGGGTTTTAGAGCGAGACACACGTGTTCTTGGGGGAAAAAAATAAAGAAAAAAGAATAGAAAAAGATAAATAAACGATGAGCAAGCTGGAGAGTGGTTAACGCTACGAGCAGAATCACATTTCTGTCTGTCTGTCTGTCTGTCTGTCTGTCTGCCTGTCTGTCTGTCTGCTTCTCAGTTTTTCTCTCTGTGTTGCGTCTATGTGTCTGTTTTCTCGTTGTCGTTGTCGACATTTAAAGACAATTCTTATAAATCGAAGTAAGAAATATTATACACACTTACCTAAAACTATAACTATAACTTCTTTTCTAGAACCTGTAGCACTGCTCCCGCTTAACAAAACATATGGCGTCAGTGATATCGGGCCCCACAACCTCTCCACTTCCACAAGAGGAGTGAAACTCGCACCAGGCCCCTTCGGAGAAAAAGGAGGATCGCATTTTTTCGACCCGTGTCAGCCTTGCAAAGTTAGTATAGATTTCCCAACTGGAATGTTGGAAAACGCAACTTTTGATCGTGCTATCACTGTGTTGGCCTGGGTATACCCAGAGGAAGCAAATCATACGAGTCGACTATTTCAGTTTGCGGGAACACGTGGACTGATGATAGAATTCACAACATTGGATATCAACGTACATTTTACTGCCACAGTACCTAACAGTAAAGTTTATAAACGTACTCTAAGTAACAGACTGCCAAAACGAAGATGGTATTATATTGGTAAGTTAATTTATTTTAATTTCAACAAGATAACGATTTACGGTAAAAACTAGTACTAGTAGAGTACACCACACTGTAATGAAAGAAAGAGAGGGGCCGCTTCACCATAAAATCGTGTGTAAAGGAAAAACTGTAGCCTCTTCGCAAACTATTACTCTTCTCTGATTTTTCTTTGGAGGAAGAGACCTTTTGCAGCGAAGTAAAATAAAAGTCTGTAGGGAAGCTATAATAACTGCTACAAATATTTCAACAACAATTCTTCCTAAATCGATGCAAACACAGTACGGATGGCTTGATTTCGAGGAAGCTTAAGCGAATTTCTTGTTCGCCTAAAGGATATATAAATTATCACGTAACGTAACATTGCAACCAAAACGTAGTGTGGAATTGCACCCATTTTAGTCATCCTGCGACATATCAATTGTAACATATCAGTTGCAATATATCAAATGCAACATGTCAGTTACCGTGCCCAAGAATGTATTGATCCTCGTATTTATGCTTATAATATCAATTTCTCTAATGTTAATTGTATAAGGCAAATCAAACGAATTAAGGCCTGTATAAAACAAATAGCATCTTCCAACACTGTTGATTATTTTGACAGTGTCTGACAATGTTGGAACAAAAGATTGAGCCAATCAAACTCGATCTAACGGGGTACGGCATCATCCAACATCATCTAATATAATCCAACATCATCTAACAAGGTATTTAAATGGATCACATAATGTTGCGTCCAACAGTGTTGGATAATGTTGAACCAGCAGGTTGGTATTTGGGCCATCAGATAAGAAATTTAAAAAACATTTTGATGCATAAAAAGGGCAAGAAATTGGCTTTCGAAGGCGTCACTTTTCTTAGGAACCAATTTTTGATGGTACCCCTGTAATTATATCAGCCCTTATAGTATATTTTTGTCTGAAAACCTTTTGATTGTTGTTGCAGAATTAAAAGTTCTTACACTTTCGTTACCAATTTCTTCCCGTTACTTATACAAATTAACTTAGTAGTTTTATATGTTATCTTTTTAAAATTTGAAATTTATACAGAATGGGAATAAGAAAACTGATTGAAGTGATGTTATTCTACAGGTGTATCATTCAGTTCTTTAGAAAATGGGAGCGCTTTCTTATTTCTGAACAACGTCACCGTTGCATCAACTAGCACAAAGAGAAATATGAGACTAAAGGTTTCTTCCACTGTCTCAATGAGCCATTCAAACGAGCAGTACAGGTTCGCAGGCCGCGTATTTTGTCTACAGGTTTATGATGAACAGTTGACGCCGGCACAGATTGCTTATCTCAAGTGCAGATGTTCAGGAAATGGTTTGTTAAACTAATAAAGCGACTTGTTCTTCTCTACATTGCTTTTATTAACCAGATACTTCATTTTCTGTTTTCCTAATACCAATGTCTAGAACAATTTTATCATAAAGTACGTTTTAAATTCTTTTTCGTAATCATAATGTATGAAACACAACAGTCAGACGAGTCTTTTGGTATTTCTGATGCTCTTCTATTTCCGTTGTGATTTCATGGTTGCGTGCCTTTGTTACAAGCATGAAATAAATACTAACTAACAAGTAGGTTTCAGTTTAATGACAGTGCTATTCAGTGATGATTAATCATAAACCTCTGTTCGTTCTAAAATCATCTGCATATTAATAGTTAAAATAGTTGTATCTACACTCTGAAGGTATTTTCTTCAAAACAAAAGACATAGACAAGCTGGACGCCTTCTTGAACAGCAACCCAGAAAAACTCCTTCTTGGGTTTTGCAAACTGGTTGCACAATATCATATCTACACGTGTAAACTAAAAGAAAAGGCTCCAAAGATGTCTTCCTTTTAATTCAGATAAAACACTATGCATCTATAGAAAGAGAAATACTTTCAAACAAGGACTCTCAAAACAAATGAAAGTCCTTGTGTTCCCTCGTTGTGAAATAGCTCCTGCAGATTTGCAATAGAGGAAAGAAAAAGAATTACAAACTGAATGTTTACCCTCGTTGCTCTCAAAACTGATTAAGAAAATGCAAATATAAACACAATAGATTGCACATTTTTTCCCTTTTTCTCCTTTGTAATTTAAGGATTGTTATAAATATGTAAATAATTTTTCACATACGTGTACTGATACACTATAATAAATAAAAAAAAAAAGAATTTCAGAAGAGCCAACGATACACTTTATGTATTGTTGAACTCCCACACGACAAACATGTAGAACAGTATTACGGTTGTTTTCTAATTCTTTTTTCCTTTTAAATTGTAAACTGATGTTTTGCTGTGTTTGAATAAATAAAGTTGTCTTTGTAAAAAAAAGAATAGTTGTATCAATTTTAAGTGGGAACCGTTATGCGCTCATTTTCACCACTCTATTTTATCAATTTTATTCAGACTCAAGTTGTCCCACACTGGTTAACACAAGCTCTTGGTTTCCAAAGAATACTTGTGCTCAAAATATCAGCACAGGTTACAACAGTTCAAAAGCAAGCCCCACAATGGCCATCACTCCTGCAACTAGTTGGATTCAGAGTCGTTTTGAAGTTAAGACTTCACAGCTGAATGTAGCTCAACTGAATGTATCTCCAACGAAAACACATAAGATATATGTATCCCCAGTAAATGTATCTCAAGTAGATGCCTTCAAAGTCAGTGCATCGCAGTTGAACACAAGTCAGGTAAATTCATCATAAATAAACGTATGTCAGATGAAATCAACTCAGACAAGTAAACGCTGCTCAGAAAAGGATCTCATTTAAATGCATGCCAGGGCAAAGATCCCAGATAAAGGTAATTATAGTTCTACAGAAAGAATTTGAATTAAATGTACTTCAAGTAAACGCATCTCCGGTTAATGCATCGTAAGCGAATACATCAGAAGGTAGTATATGTTAACAATTATCCAGTGTTTATTTTCAGTGTAATTTCGTCTCGACTAGTTGACTGGAAACCAAATTATTTGACACTGTAAAGTTCTGCTTTGAGGGACTATTCAATTAACTTAAAACCGTTATCAAATAATTCTGAAATTCAAAAACAAAAGAAATAAAACATTACAAAAATACCAAATTTTTCTTTTTTTCTCGTGGCCGTTAATAACTGCTATGACGTCATTTTCTCCAACGGTAAGATTCATTTCGCAAAACAGATTTCATGACTTCCCCAACACTATTTGTAAACATAAAATAAAAGAAATCTAATTTTCAAATATTGGCTACCACTTGTTCAATATTTAGCGGCATTCACTCTTAAGGAATGATAAATCTCAGTTGAAGGAATTTCAAACAAATATATCTAAGATAATTGCGTCAAGATAAATGCTGCTCAGGTAACTGCATCCCCTGCATCTCAAGCAAATGTTCTTTTATGCAAAAAATTCCAGATAAACGCATCTAAGGTAAAACGATCTCTCGTGAATGCACCAAAGGTATTGGTAGTTTAAATAAAAGTTTCCCAGGTAAATAAATCTCGGCTAAATGCGATTTTTAAAAGAAATAGTCATAGATAAGTGCAGCTCAAATAAATACCTCTCCGGTAAATGAAACTCAAATAAATACATCTCAGGTAATGCAGCTCAAACAAAACCTGTCAGGTAAATGCAGCTCAAATAAATTCCTCCCAGGTAGATCAACCTCAACTAAATATCTCTCAGGTAAATGCAGCTCAAATGAATACATCTCAGGTAAATACAGCTCAAACAAAAACCTCTCAGGTAAATGCAGCTCAAATGAATTCCTTTCAGGTAAACACATACCAGGAAAATCAGCTCACTTGAAACAATGCAGGTAAACATGCCTTAGAGAAATAAATAACTGTTTTTTACATCTCAAGTTAATGCATTTTAAGTAAAATTATCCAAGTAAATACATGAAAGGTGAACCGCCTCGATGAAAGCAACGCTGGTAAATGAATTTATTTCTGATATTTACACCTCAGAAAACAACATTGTAAGTAATTGCAACTCAGGTAAATAAAGCTCAAATAAATGCATAGCAGGTTAATTTAACCCACCTAAATGTACCTTAAATTTAGGACTATTCCAAGGAAAGGGACCGGAGAGGCAACCCTCCAATAATTAAGCCTCCTATGGACGCTTAATGTCCTTCGCAGCGAGAAGTCTTCCATTGAAACAAAGATTTACCTAGAAAAATATTTTTTGGGAAATACATTTTTTTACGAAGAAGAGACCTCTCACAGCAAATGAAAATAAATTTGACTGACTTGTTTTGGCCTATACAATTTATTAATAAGATGCTTCTCAAGTAAATGCATTCCAAGTAGAAGTAACCCAAGCTAATAATTCTCAGGTAAATGCAACACAAACGAATGCTTCTCATCTGAAGGCATCTTATGTAAATATTTATCAAGGAAATAGATTTTTTATAATTGTATTGCAGGTAAATGCATCTCAAGTAAATCAATCTCAAGCGATTGTGTCTCCAGTGATTGTAACACAAACAATTGTATCCCAAGTGAACGCATCTCAAGTTAATGTATCTCAAGTAAATCAGTCTCAAGCGATTGTGTCTCCAGTGATTGTAACTCAAACAGTTGTATCCCAAGTGAACGCATCTCAAATTAATGCATCTCGAGTGATCGTAACTCAAGTGAATATTGCTCAAGTAAATGCATCTCAAACAAGTGTATTTGAAGTACTTACATCCCAAGTGAACGCATATCAAGTAAATGAAATAACAACAACCGCAATGTCTAACAGCTGGTTAGTATCACAAAACCGTTTCGATGTAAATAGTGGAACGAGAAATTTTAAAAATGCTCAGAACACCATCAAACTGATTATAACTTACTTCAGTTCCGAAGTGTATTCAACTTATTCAATCAGCTCAGTGCAAGGTGGAACAACAGCCTTCAAGACTATTTCAGATATTGCGTTGAAATCAAGAAATCTACAATCTCTGGTATCAGTTTCTGGTAATGTAGGAGACGCACGATCGATCAGTTTACCGTTAAATGGAGTATTTACAACTGCCTCCACTCAGTCAGCTCATAGCTCTTCGGGATCAGTGATTCTGTCAACTTTTGTTCCAACGACTTCGAATGAAGGTACTAAGACAGGAACAATACAATACAATACAATATAACACAATACAACAACACAACCTGCATACTAGGGCACAATACAGCTCAGTACAATATATTACAATAAAACAATACAATGCAATGCAACGCAATTTATAAAAAACAAATATAGGAAAATGTGAAAAACTTGTTTTAATCCGTATGTACACATATGTTGGAATCAATTGACTCGGTTATACTGAGGCATAGATCTTCTGTAATTTTGATGGGGGTGGTTTATCTCATAGGCTATCATGTTTCTGAAGACGCATTAGCGTTTCACACACCTCTTGCCACAAGTCAGTTTGTGTATTAAGACAATGTGATATAAAGATTAAGTTCATTGCAGCAATCGACATCCTGTGCTTATAAGGCTTTTTAAAGAAACCATTTGATTCATTCCAACTGTTGTGACTGTTTTCAACTTATTTCCTTTGTAGAAAGTCAGTTTACTGTGGTAGTAAACCTGACGAACGAGGTCTGGACCGATGATCTCTTGATATCTGGAAGTAAATCACTCATCAACATGGAGACAAAACTTCGACAGAACGTAGGTGGTGTTATGTAATGTGCTGTGTGCAACTTTTGTTTAGTTGAATCTTTCTCCCTGTATCCTATTTTTCATTCACTGTTAAACCAATTTCTCTTCTGCTCTCGCACTTACCAATAGTCTTCACATAACTTTATTATTAATCTCGCTACTGAATGAATTACTGCATTTACCTGTACGCTCTTTTTCGTCCCTAATGATACACGCTACAGTTCAGATCTAACTGTTAAACAATTGTCTTTTTTCCAGATACTAGCTATTTACCAAGGAAACTATGGCTTGCTAAATGTCACCATATTATCTTTCAAGTAAGCAATCTGGCACTATTTGTTCACGTGTCTTCTTCTTACTTTCCTCAGTAACTTATTTGAAAAGGTTTCGAAGAAACGTTTCCAGTAAGAATTTGAACATTGGGACAAGTAAAAGAAATCGTCAGTTTTGCTACTGAGATCAGGGAGCAATAAATTAGAAGCTTGTTGTTATTTTGCAAGACAACAAAACACAATACAATACAATTCAATACAATACAACTCGATTCGATTCAATACAACATAGCACAACACAACACAACACAAAACAACACAACACAACACAATACAATACAATACAATAATACAATGCAATTCAATACAATAATTTATTTACTTACGAGACACAGAGGAGGTTTACAACTCGTTGAAATGTGAACGTGCAGTATGCAAACTATCTCTTTAAAACTGAAGGATTTTTGCAAGGAGATCCAAACTAGAGGAGTCCTTTTTTTAGCCCGTATGTGGCATTGCGTCACGTGTACTCTATTTTTGTTCCGTGGTCAGTCGAGTCACGTTCCACTTGCTTGACATGGACCGATCCATTTTCTGTGAATAAAAGCTTTATTAATTTTGTCGTAGAAGCACAAGTGTGGGTTTAGGACTGATAATAGTTTAACTAATTTTGACAATATTTTCAATATTTTCCCGATATTTTCAACATTTTGGTCTCTTTATTTCCAAATGCTTAAAACCTGCTTAAATCTCTCTACATCAAAGGAGAAATGACCGCCTAATGCACGAACAGCTTCTGAAGGCCACTTAACCGGCAAGGAGTGGTTGAGTAGATTTGCCACTTGAGCCACAAGCCAAAGTGCTTCAGTTCTCTTGAAATTCAACTTCAATCCTGAGCACGAACGGAAACAGTCCGATTACATTAATAAGAGGCTAAAATGAACCCTCGGGAATGAACCTCATTTAGCTAAATAGTAACATAATTTGCAAATAGTAACGATTCCATTGCCACCAATTTGAGTTCCTGAGGTTTCCAGGTCCGAACGTATAGCAACTGACAGAAGTTCAATGCCAACAACAAATAATAATCCCTAACAAGGATTTTCCTGATGGATCGAACGTTCTAGTTTGAAGAACTGCAATGAGTACACGTTGTTTATTATTTTGTTTTTTGTCGGCTGTAAAAAGTCAGCCGTATTATTTTTGCTCAAAGGAAGTTACATGGTGCTGACTTTTGCTAAAAAATGGGTTTTGGAGCACTATGTTGTAAATTTGTGAGTGTCTTTAAAGAACAACGCTTAACATGGATAATTATTTTTACTTTTTTGATTTCTTGTCTAAGTAATGTCTGTATGTTTAATTGAAGGAGAGGCAGCGTGATTGCCACATTTAACCTTACGTTTATCGCATCAAAATCTCACAACGTTGTGGAACTACAAGACAGAATGGAAACGAACAGCGGATCCATCGGTGTGCTGGCCACTAGACTAGTACAACTACGCGGGAGTGCAGGTGTGCCAATAATCCATTCAGTTTGTTTTCCTTAACCTTTGGAGTTAAAAATAGGTGTTAAGAATGATTAAGTTGGATAGAAGACTTCATTTCCGTGGGATAAACTTGTCATTATCGACAGCAGTCACATAAAAGCCCCAGTTTCAAAGTAGAAACACAGAACTTAGTGATGTCTGTATAAACCGACAGAAAGACCGGTAAACGTCACAGTTTCTGACGTCAGGACATCCAGTGTTCGAGTATCTTGGAGCGCAGCACAAGATAATAACAACATCACGGTAAGAGTCTTTGTTGTTTTGCTTTTACATTGCTTAAAAACATGTTTGTTACTATATTTATGTAAAACAGACTATCTTGGTGTTATCTGTTATGTAGATTATAGTTATTGTCTGTTATACTGTGTTTAGACCATGATGTATCTTTGTGTAAGGCATGTTAACTTACTATTGTGCTTGTAAATGTCAAAATAATTTTACAAAACGGTTCTCGTTCAGCACTTCAAGATCTCAATTCAATTTTAACACTTCTAATATAAAACACACTGTTCTACTGGTCGTTAGTTTGCTTGTAAACACGTTCTCTTGTTATTTTATTATACGCAATCTACCGGTATTTTGTATTTTATCATTTCGTGAAAACATGTTATCTTGTCATCATGCTGTTTTCTTTGTCATTGTGAGATGCATTCACATGCGAGATGGTTCCTCCCTCACCAGTATTTGACTGTATTCATACCGTATTTCCAATTATATTTTCGTCCCATGTGTCAGGGATACCGAGTTTTTTACCAGTCAAAGTACGATTCTCACTGGAGGGGAGAGGAGTGTCAAACCTGTATGTACCTCAGACTTAGCAACCTAAGAGCCTTCACCAGATACTCAGTGAGGGTGGCGGCAATAGCAAATCAGGCTTGTGGTGTTCCTAGTGGACGTGTTATGATACAAACTGATGAAGGAGGTATGAGTTAAAAATATTAACTTGTTACCAACAGCAATAACGCTTTATTTATCCTTTTTGCTATTTACATATCTGTCCATAAAGTCATTTGTTACCTACCTACTTACCTATCTATCTACCTACCTATCTATCAACCTACCTACCTACTTACCTACCTACCTATCTACCTACCTACCCTTCCACCTACCTACCTACCTATCTACCTATACCTATCTGCCTACCTACCTATCTAACTATCTACCTATCTGCCTACCTATCTACCTATCTACCTATCTGCCTACCTACCTACCTAACCACCTACCTACCTACTTACCGATAATAAATTAGAATAAAAGAAGGGGAAGGCTGTCTTCCCCATTTCCAGACAATGCTGGAAAGTTGCATTGAAACAATAATATAATTTACGGTTACGTTAGCCAGCAGAACTATATTCTAAAACAACAATGTTCTATCTTAGTATTCGTTGCTTTGAGCTAAACTGAGCTGTTATTAGCAACAAACAACACTTTAAAGTTTCATTTCAACCAAACCGCATGTATTTGAAACGAAATTTTTCTTTTATTGTTAGAGTTTTCTGTTTCAAGTTAATTTTGGAATCGTTATCCTGTTTACTCGATTATTTCTATCAAATTTCTAAGTAGAAATGAATAGAAGAGCGATTTGATGGGCTTCTGAAGAATATGTGTTTAGACAAACCTAATTGATCATTCGATTTTACACATACTTTGAAATTAGGCCATACTTGCTAATGGTTTTCTCCCCAGTCCCATTGCGACCCCCGTCGGGCGTCTTTGGTATGGGTAGCAGATCAACAACAATAGATATTGAATGGCAGCCAATCGCTGATGCGGATGTGTCTGGTGTTCTGCAAGGGTATAAGATATCATACAAAGAGCATGCGCTGATTGGGGCACATGCAGTTCAGTTGACTGTGCGTTCAAGTGCTACAATGGTGAGCAAAACAAATCAAACAGATTACATTAAAATAGTTAAGGCCTGTTTCAAACGTCTTGCTACAGTCGAATTTAATTCAGTCGAACCTAATCGAAGTCGTTAAACGTGGTAGCAAATGTTCGTCTAAAACAAATTGTAAAAGTCCAATGAACTTAATTTATCGGAAGTAATTTAACAGTTGTACGAAATAAATTCTTCAGACTTCTAAATTTTGTTTTGAACGTGGGTTTACAGCCAAGTTTTACTGGTTCAATTAAGTTCGACTGAATTAAATTCGACTGTAGTACAACGTTTGAAACAGGCCTAAGTTTAAATTTTCCGATAAAAAGCTTGTTGTTTTGCATAAGGCAAGTAAATGCAAAGCGCAATATTCCTTCGTTAGTTAGACAAGTACAGTCGAATACTGAGTAAAATAGACTGATAAAGTCACAGATGTTGATAGACAGATGTGCTGACGTAGAAAACATTAACAATGTAGATCAATAAATGGTTTTAAACAAATGAATATTCATAAACTGACTCACAGACAAATACATAACACACAAATAGACAGGCAGATAAAATGATAGATAGAAAAGGATGTAGTCATCAAATAGATACCCTGTCAACTTTTTATTGTACGAAATCAACCTCCAACTTCAAAAGTAAACTATTTTTAAATAATTATTTAAGAAGAGTAATGATTTGTTTGCAGAGTATTATCGCCCAGATAGCTTCAGTGTGATGAATATCTGCACTTCGCAAAATGTCGTGCACTATTTAATTGCAGGTAACAATTCAGAACCTCAAGAAATTCAAGGATTATGAGATAACAGTGCTTGGGTTTACAAGCAAAGGAGACGGGCCGCCAAGCGCTGGGATAACCATCCAAACACTCGAAGATGGTAGTGAAAAACAGTCGTTTTACCCCTTTTGGTAGCCGAATATCCACATAGTTTTGTATGTTATTCAGTCTGTCAAACCAACTTTTCGTCTTCTATTTGTCCTTTTTCATTTCAATCAATGAATCAATTACCGTAATCAGTCGATCGATCGATTGATCGATCAACCATTTTATCAATCATTGATCAAATAATCACTCATTCAATCAATCAATCAATCAATCAAGCAAGCAAGCAAGCAAGCAAGCAATCATCAAATCAATCAATCAATAAGAGCAATTAATCCATCTGTACATCTATCCATTCATGTGTCCGTCCGTCCATCCATTAATGTCTGTCTGCTACCTCGTCTGTGAGAAACCTCGTGCACAATGGCCGCTCTGGATGGCCCAACTGAATTTATTTTGTTCTATTTAACTCGCTCTTATTTTTGTTCGGTGTTCTTTTTACAAAAGTATTATTCGTGGATTTAAATTTAAAACTGCAAGCTGTTTGGGCAGTACTGAAAGTGGATGTTGCAAAGTACTGCTTTTAGCTTCCAGTTCTAGTTCATTTAAAATCAAATTCTATAATTCCAATTAATAATGATAATAAAAATTCAATTTTACTTTAGCGTAAATTGCTTAACAAAATGTTCAAACGTGCTTACCGTAAAAGCTCTAAAAAGCCCCGGTGGGGGGGGAACTACGAGATCTTGCGCGACAACACCCTGGCCGAACTCCACCGACCCTTGGCCGACGCTCGCACGACACGCGTCACCCAGTCCCACACCATCGTCCGGGACAGCAAGCACTACACCCTCCACACGAGCCCGGCC
>JANSTQ010141095.1:0-12853 GCA_026167885.1 Bergia puertoricense
CAACTTACTTTGTAGTGATATTGTAGGGAGAAAACAGATGTTGATAAACTGGCTGGGGCTGAAAGGGTTAATAACAATAGTGATAACAGTAGATATAATGATAAATTTACAATTGTATAGCATTTCTTAAAGTTTCAATTATAGTGCTTTACCATAGGTCCCAAGAGACCGGCATCTGGCAGGCTTTACTCGCATTTGAACATCAAAATGTGCTACCCTGTCAGGCTAGCTAATTACATTGAGATTAGACTGTATTTTCCACCAAATCAATCAAACCTGATTGCTTCATGTTGCCAAATTTTAAATGAGTTTCACAACAGAGATAAGTGCTGTTTATCACATAAATATATATAAAATGCACAGTGAAGATATCAAATTACCATGGTTATGTGCATGCCATCCAATCAGCACTCATAGATTTTGTGCCCTTTTTTAATCTCTCTGTGGCTGCTTGTTCCTGTCGCTTCTTTCTGTTCACGATTGTCATGATGGAGTTGGACAAAAGTATTACTGAGACTACTTGTGATTATAATTTTTTTGTTGTTTCCCCTCCTTTAGATTCTGAAAAACCTCAAGTGTCGAAAGAAAATGAAAATTAAAGATTTCTTTCTGTCAGTCAAAGCAAGAACTCATTCAAATTATTTCAGTTTGACTTTCTGATTGCTACATGTAGATTGTATCTGGAACAAAAGGATTTCAACATAACTTTTTTCAATAATTAACTACTTCATACCTGGTATTTTATCTATATTATGTAATAAACAGAACATTACATGGCTGCTTGGAGATACGGATTTTATCTTCTCATGTTGAAAACATCTCTCAGATATGTCAACACTCAAAGATAAAATTCGTATCTCTGCAGTCCCATATAATATCCTCTACACATCCTACCAAGTCTCCAAACTAGGCATTATATTTGCACAATCAGGTTATTAGCTTATTTATCCATTAATTTATATAGAGGACTCCTTTTAAACTAGCTATGCTAAATTAGACTTCCTGTATAAAAATGTTAAATAAATGAATTGTTTGTTAGCCAATCATGCACCTAAATGTACGCACACTGTGTCGTGATATGTATGTGGTGACCATCATTGAGTCACCTGAAACTTGGGTCCTATGCTTTACAATCATAAACTTAAAATCTGGAAAGTAGTTAGATACAGACAAAGCAAAGCTTGTTAACTTAAGGACATGCATGCCTGCTAAGGTACATGTATGGACCCTCGACTCTGATTAAAATCTAAATCCTATCACTAATTACTTGATATTTTTCAAAAAAAATAATAATTATGAATTTTTCTTCAGGTATTACCTGATATTGTTCCCATTGTGTAACTCGAAGTGAGAATTGTTTTCAAATAAACTCCATCATCCGTGAACTGGAAGGAAATTCAGGTTTTAGGAGTTCAATTTGTTTTTCAGGCTATATAGCCGTTCAATCTTCATATGCCTAGCTGCAACCACAGACATCGTTGAATAACAATTTCATTTGAATCGAGGTGAACAATTTCCATGCGAGTTTGCTGCTCTCGGGAATTATTCAATTCTTTCAACAATTTGTCTTCTGTAATCTCTTAAAGTTTTGTTTTAAATATGCTAGAGAATCTGAGGTAGCATTTACACGAGTTTTATCCAGGCACCATTAACCCGCATTAAACCACAGGTGGATCGAAACTGTGAGCCAGCTATGAGCACAGTAAGATCACTTACCAAATTCACTACCTTTTTTAGACAATACGCTTGCCTGCTAAGGTATAGACCCTCGACTATGATTAAAATCTAAATCCTATCACTAATTACTTGATTTTACAATGATATTGCATTGTAAATACATTACCATTACTGACAAATCTTCTAAAGGTTTTATTCAGACTTGTCTTTTTAAGTCCAAGTCTAAGTTTGTGTTATATATATATCTACTATCAGTATTAAGATCATTTCGTACATGTGGGACCCATATCCCATGATTCAATAAAACTTGTGTTTTTGATTGGCTGAAATAGTACCCACTTTGAGATTGGCTGAAATCAAGCAAAGGCAGAGTGAGTGAGTACCATATTTGTATATCACAGTCTATCACAACAACTTGCCCCTATGCTTTGCATATCCACAAGTTAAAATCAAGATCACTAAAACTTGTCAATATTAAAGTAAGGAGAACAAAAAAGGCAACTAAGTTATAATGTTAGACTGTTCAGTTTGATTACTAAAAGCTATATATGAAAGAGCCAAGTTTTAACACAAATTAGGAAGTTAAGATCAAATATTAATTTTCCACATCCAGAACTATGAATGTGTTTATTTGAATAGCCCATAATTTCCGAATTACACCTCAATTCAAGTGAACAATAACATGAAGGTCGAGGGCAGGTGCTAAGAAATACAGCAAATGTATGGAAACTTGGCACCTGATTGACCTGACCTTGACATCATGTTATTGTTTGCAGTTTTTAAGGATTATCAATATACATACATACATACATAAACTTTATTTTAGTGCCAATAGTATTTAGCTTTACAACTAACTGGGGACACTATACTACAATATATAAAAATACTCATACATCTAAAATATAAATAGATAGGAAAAATTTTAGATAAATGATATAGGATTATGAATATAAAAAGTGTAAAATTTGCTGAGAATTATAACATATCATATCAGTATATACTTGCAAGTATATCTACAATTAAGAGTAGGGATTACAAATAATCATGAGCACACATAACATCTGCATACCATTCCAGCACATCTAATACATTAATTTTGCATATAGCTTTCTTAAATGTCTGGAGGCTTATTTTTGTGCATATCTACTAATTTTTCCCCAGAGGTAAGGACCAAGATATTTACTGTAATGCTATGTTTGCCATATTTAACAGTGTTAAAACAAGGTATTGCAAAATCAGTACTGTGTAAATTATAGTTTTTGGATTGCTTATAAATAAAATATTTCACAAGTATGTGTGGGTGCAAATGAATTTTTAACCTTGCACATCAATATTAAAATATCCTGTAAACGTCTCTTTGCTAAAATAGGTAACCTTGCCTTACTGAATAATTTTTCATATGTTGCTGTCTTGTTGTATACTGTACACAGTGCCCGTTCTTGTACTCTTTCTAGTTTTCTGGCATCTGACACTTTCCAAAAGTGCCACACTGTATGGCAGTATGAAAGATTAGGTAAAATTTCTGATTTATGTAGCTGGAGCATAGCTTCTTTAGGGATCATAATTCCAAGATATACTAGGACACCAATTTTCTTACTAGTCTTCTTATAGGTGTCACTTGTATGTGGACTGTAGCTAAGCTTATTATCTAATGTCACCCCAAGCAATTTGAAATCTGGGGAGGATTTTATGTTTTCTCCATCAATGGTAATATTTGTATAGATGAATCTTTGTTTCTACTACCTATCAACATTACTTTATACTTATCGAGGTTTGCCCTGTAGAAAATTGTCCCTATACCATGTAGACGTTTGTCTCCTGTTGTTCAGTGATTGTTCAACACATTCAACTGACTTTCCCTTTATGTACAGCTGATGGTCATCTGTGAACATTGATAAACTTGCATTTTTTATTATGTAAGTCACATCATTCAGAAAAAGGTTCCATAGGAGGGGACCAAAGGACGACCCTTGTGGACAACCACTGACAGCATCTTTCCATCTACTCGCAGCTGAATCTAGCTTCACTCTATTCTGTTGATTGGTAAAATATGATCTCATTAAACAGTGATTTCTCGGTGATTGATGTAGAGAATCAAATGCCTTGCTCATATTTGTTGAGAGTACTCCTACATGTTTAGAATCTGCTGCCAGCTTCCATTCTTCAATACATGTAAGTCAGCAGTGTTGTACTGATAAGCATGGATTTCTTGATCAAAATGCCCATCTATGTGTTCACTCAGCAATTGCTCATAGACTTTGTCCACTGTACAAAGCAGGGTAATGGGGCAATAGTTCCTTTCATCCAGTCGATCATCCTTTTTATAGGCTGGTTAATTCCACTCACCTTTCTTCCATGCTTCTGGCCATTTCCCATTTTGTATGCTCTCATTGTATAACTTTGTTAAAGAGTCTGCTATACAACTTGATGCTAAGCTTTAGCATTTTAGGAGTAATGGAGTTGTAGCCAGAGGCCTTTCTAACTTTCAGTTTTCTGAGGACTGACAAGACTTCATTACTGCTAATTGGTCGAAAGCAGAAACTACCAGGTTTGTTCACATTTGCATTCTCAATATTTGCAACACTAGGGTGGTTAATCAAGTCTTCCTTTGTTAAGCTGTTAACACCTGCTCCACCAATCTCATTTGTCGTTCTGCAAAAGTAGTCCTCTAAGATGTTAGCCACCTTTTTTTTTATCTTTCTCAATTTTTCCATTCTTTCCAGTATTGATGTCAGTCTTGTATTGGCCCTTGCTCTTATCATTTCAAAAAGGCCTGAATGTCTTGGTTTAGATTTCAATTCATCAGTCTTCTGTTGTCAGTATTTTCTATTAGCCCCCTGTCTACATAGGTTCCAAGTTTGAGTGGGGTCAATGCGGGTCACTTGAGCACTTGAGCACTGAAGGTGTGAGCTGAAATTCTAGGGAGGGTCCAAGGGGCATGCTGCCCTGGTGTTGCAAGACCAATTGGCAAATCATAGCTTCTATTTTTGTGTTCTAATACTCATTTAAAAATAATTTCACAGTACGAGGCACTTGAATTTAAATTATTAGATGGGAAATACAGCATATCAATGTTAATGCAGATTTTTATGCTAGCCTGGCAGGTCGGCGGGTTTTGATGTTCAAATGTGGGTCACTTGGGACCTGTGCATCTACATTTGCCATGGCCTTTAAGCACAACTCACTAATCAGGGTGAGCAAAACACCAGTTTTCTTCCCCTTTTGATAAAAAAAGTCTGTTAACTACATGAAAGATCTGTTGGATGAGAATTTAAATTTTCTAACCTATGATGCTTTTGCTCACAAATATTATTAATATTATTATTAAAATATTATGGTTTAGTTTCTGCTGTCTAAAGCATGAAAACTAAATATATGCTGGTATCATTCCACAAAAGAAAGAATTTTGACAATTGCTAAATGTAAATGAGTTCTCGAAAGTCATATATAAATTACTTGCTCAAAGAAGAATGGCAACACCATGGGAAAATGACGGAAAATGAGAAAATAGCCTGTTGTGAACAAGAAACCATAACCATAGACTGGCAGAAAGCCTACACTTTAATTTGGTGTGTCGCTCAACAAAAGACACAAAATTATTGGACTTTCCAATTTATGTTTCTTCAAATAAGTTAACCTCTGTTCCTTTTGCAATTTACACATGTTGGAAACTTTAGAACACACATGTTTTGGAGCTGTCCTTTCACACAAGCCTTTTGGAGAAAGGGCACCAAATGGATAATTTGAACACACTTTCACTCTAGACCTTTCACTTTCCAATGTTTGTTTGGGTTTGGTCCCAATAGTCGATATATGCTGATACATGTATGTATAAGCCAGGCTACTTCTTATCGCTAGACATTACATATGTTAGTAGGGTTAGAGGCAACATTCCACAACACTCAAACTTTATTCGGCTTCTCTCGTCAACCAAAGAAATTGAACACAATAATGCTCACCAGAACTTGACAACTCCCATAAGAAATGGGAGAACTTGATCCTCACTGAATAAGACCTCTTAAAGCAAATAGTGTTGCAAATCACCAGTTTCACCTTAATGCAAACTGCCCTCTTGTGAAATAGAGCTCTTTAACTTTGTAATGCACTGCATGCATATTTCTTGATATTTTTCTGTGTTTTATATATTTTAAAAATCCCTATAACCATAATGATATTTTGTAAAACAAATTACTGAGCCAAATAAAGAAATACAGTATACAAAAAAAATGATGTCTTTTAAATCTGTTGATCAGAGTGCGTAGTTAAGGTCATTTTTTTAGCTGGCCTAAATGGGTTAATTTAACCTGTCCAAAAATTATATTTTTAGCTGGCCTGGCAAGAAAGTTTTTATTTCACAAGTAGTTAAACATATAATTATAATGAACTCGGCACCCAAGAAAATTTACAGTTTCCAGGTAATTCCAGACATTACCTTTTCTAAACATAAATTTATCATGCTAATATTTACAGGGCCGGTGGAAGTTCAGAGTCAGAGGGGGTGCTGAGAAAATTGTGTTTTTCCTTGAGGGGTCCAGGGGCATGCTCCCCCAGGAAATTTTGAGAAATTACAGTCTCTCTGAAACACCAATTTCACATATTTTGGAGGTGTCTGTATATTTTTGTCTTCAAGCCATATTCCTGGGCTGCAAAAAAATCATACTTGGCCTGAAAATTGAAGGAGTTAGTGTCCCTCCTTTCCCCCCCGCCTGCTCCACCAGCCTTGTAATAATAACACTAAAATCTTGAAATACCTTAATTTTCTAGTATTCTACTCTTTATCTTTTAGCATCTCGAATGTGTTTCTTCAATCAGAACTGAATGTGAACTCACAGGTAAAATGCCTGGAAAATTGTGTAAAATCACACAAGTGCACACGCACAGCTTATGTTGCAAGATGCTTTGAAACAATGCACATGTGCAGATGGCAACCTAGCTTGTATGCTGGGATGTTTTTGATAATTTCTATTTTACCGGGTAATCATCATTATCTGCAGAACTAATCGGTGCATTTTCTTTATTTTTGGAAGATTCATCCAAACATACCAGTAACTGAAAAAATGTTTTTCAGGTTTTAAGAAGAATCTGACAAGGGAAAATTTGATTAAGGGAAAAAGGTAAAAAAACAGCAATTTCTTGAAATCTTCTTGACAGAAGTTTTCTTTAACATTGCAATTTTAATGTTCTTCAGAAGCAATTTCCAAAAAATTTCAGTCTGTAACAGCGAAAAATTAGGTTTTTCCTTGAATAAAGTGGTTACAAAAACATACTGGTAACATAATACCGTCCAATTACATAAAAAATAAATGTCTGAAGGATGTTTAGTGCCTGTTTAGACCTATTAACTTTATTTTTTTAACGTTTCAAATAAACTGAAAACTATTTCGAGCCATGTTAAATAATTCAAAAAATTCGGAAGTGTCGTCGACGTTCAATGCTAAACGTCATAGGCTATAAAACCACAGTTCGAGTCCCACTTCAGATACGATTTATTTTTCCTTCTCCCAATACAGTTGTATGGAAACTTTTTTTCTTTTCCTAGTTTTATTTTTCTTCCTCAATGATTTTGAAAGTGATTTAGAAAAATAGATGCCGAACAAAAGCAAAAATTGGCTGAGATTACTGCAAGAGATCCTTTAACTTACTTTAACTTTAATCTTTATTAAGTTTCAAATAGCAAAGCTAATCCTGAAACTGCTCAGATGTTGGCGTAATTAGCGGTTTTTGATGGAGGAGGAAACCGGAGTACCCGGAGAAAACCTCCGACGTCGGGGAAGGACCGCAAACCCAGCTCACATACTTCCCCGGCCGGGAACCGAACCTGGGTCGCATTGGTGAGAGGCGAGTGCTCTGCTACTACGCCACCCCGACGCCCCAATTACATGAATACCTAATTAAACATCCAGGGTGGGAGGGAGGAGGGGGAAATGGCGGGAAAAATGGCTTCATAAATTGATTTTCAAACGCGTTTAGATTAAAGTCTTTATATATTCCTTCTCTTTATGGATTTTTGCATATTTGTTCGTAATTTGTGTCGGTAATCGATGGAAATTAATGGCATGAGCACAGAGCTCTCAAGTCTCATGCATTGGGCGTGAGACTCGCGCAATTCGATGCAATCTCACGCTCTCACGCTGAAACCAGTATTTCTCACGCATTGACACTTTGAACTGTCAACTTTATTTTTTAGCGTTTGTAACTGCTAATAAATACCTTCATTGCTGCTGATGATTCACAAACTTGAACAGATCACTCGCAAAAACTCCATTTGTCGTTTAATTTTGCCTCAATCTCCAGGACTTTCACCAGTACTATATGAAGTACATCCAAAGTTAATGTTATGTTGACCTGCTGACCAGAACAAGCATACCCCAAAACCCGTCAGTTCCTTCCCGCACAAATTTTTAAACTCTCAAAAGGGAAAGTCTCAACTTGAGAGCTCTGTGAGCAGCTGCAGAGAACTAAAACCTCACTCGTTGAATGGGATTCTGTCGGAGCCCTTGGCAAGCGCTGGCAGCACTTACGTTAACTGGTTAACCGAATCAACTTCAAAGTACAGTAAGCTACTCAGCGGTCAGCCAAGTGCATTTAAAAATTTTTTTGAATGTTTATTTTAAAAACAGAATATTTTTTTCAGCATAAAACCTGTAACCTGCAACCGGCAACCTGCAACCTGAGGATTAAACCCTCCGTTCCCCCCTCCAAAACCCAAGATGGCGGACATGTCAAACGTCAAAATCCCGAGACTGGGGAGAATGACGTTTGTCAAAAATGCAGGCTGCACCCCTCCCCCCCCTCCCCCTCTTGGGGGAAGACGTTGATATGTGCATAAAAGTGGACATTTCATATTTTGTGGAAATATCAGTAACTGATCAATATTATTTTCTCTCCCAAAGTATGTTTTTTATGCTTGTCAAAACGACAAAAGGTTCTAAAATTTTGAATGACCCCAACATTGATAGTAATATTATTTCCTAATGATCCTCAAATGTTCATTTGTCAGTGGGACAAAAGATCACAACAATTATCCTGCTCCAGAACAATTGTATAGCTTGAGTACCTGGTTGATCCAGACAGATAGTTCTCAAGATATGAAGAATATGCCACAACTATTCAGAAGAGCTGAACAAAACAGTCTAAAAGTTGTTGCATCTAAATCTAAGATTGTGGAGTTGTTTAGAGGCACTTGTAAGGAGCAAGAGTGTTGTCAGGTACATGTGATGTTTGATGAACCTGTACCAATGGCCACAAGGGGGAAATCGAGCTCTTCAGAGGAATACAGTGTCAGTGGAGTTTACTAGCTCTAACAATCTGCAAAATTTTCTCAGCTGCTGTCCTGTTGTCTGGCAACAAATATGCAAAGATTGAGTTGATGAGCGAGTTCTTGTGCTTGGTTCACTCTTTCAAAGGGCTCCTTCCATCCTGTACAGAAATTCCATTGTGTCCCAGCTATTGAAGAATGATGGCAGTGGCTACGATCCAACATGCTGTCACTTGTTGACAATTTGGAAGTGGTTGTGAGTGGAGATGGGCAGAGTGACTCCCCAGGTCACTCTGCAAAGTACATATATGTCACATACTTCATTATGATAACAGATATGCCATTGCGGGACAACATTGTACACTTGGAGTGTTTGGACAAACAAGAGGTTGGAGGAAAGTTGCCTTGCATGGAGAAAGATGTCTTGAAGCACTCAATTATCGCCTTGAAAACCCTTGTCAACCTCCACCTCAATCATTGCAATGATGAGTAAGTTTTTTTTCTTTTTTTTTTCCATCAGATTTCATTGGTGAAAGTCAGGCCCTGGAGTGCTGATGTGTTAGCCATTAGGCTTCTTTTTTAAATGGTTACAATCAATTTCTATTGCTTTAGAAGGAAACATAATAACTTTTGACACATGCAAGCATGCCGAATTTTTTTTTCCTGTATAATGTATCATAGTTTCCCACCTAACAACATACTCAAACCTATTCCAAAGTTCATTTGCAAGGAAAAGCAACCACTGATACTTAAAAGTTCAGTACTATGAATGTGAAAATACAAAAATGTTCTTCATAGTACTATATTACTTCAAAGAAAATTAATATGATTTATATTGTGACAGCTTAGTGTTTCAGCCACCTATGCAGTGGCAGATCCAGACTTTTTGAAAGGGAGGTGCACACTGGCAGAGAAAGCTCTTGAGGCATGGAAGTTTCAAGATAAAGTGCCTAAAACTAATAGCTTTGGAAATGAAAAGGGGGCTGCACCGGCCCCCAGTGCCCTCCCCCTAGATCCGCTGCTATGTACCGTATTTTCTTGAACAAGCATCAGGGGCATTTATTCCCATTTGAGGGGTTTTTTTTGGGGGGGGGGGCATCTGTTTGAGAGGAGCATTTATTTGAGAGGGAGCATTTATTAAATGGGTGTTTTTTCAATACATTGTAGCTGTAACAACAGAATTCATGCACATGTTTCGTGGAAATTTGCTTTAAAATGTGTCTCTAAAATGTTGTAACAGATCAATGTTTTAAAATACAGAAACTCAACAGTTACAAGTGTCAATGAAATTTAATGCTGATAAAATGAGAACACAACAAACTAACAATATTCAACGAACAACATTCAAATTTTTGAAAGTCATGTCTGTGATTTTGAAATCTACAACGAAGAACTTGTGGTTACGGTTCTCACCTGAATAAATGACCTTAGCAATTCATCCCTGGCAATTTGTTTTTTCAATTTAACCCCCTCAAATAAGCAACGGGGGCATTTATTGCTTTTTGGGGGGCATTTATTTGAGAGGGGTGTTCATTCAAGAAAATACGGTAACTGTACATTGAAACAAAGTCAGTTGTAATTACTGTATATGTTATTCATTTCTCCTAGACAGTGTGGATGAGTTTGTTACATCATATGTGTGCAATGAGCATGAGTGGAGTGATGGCACCTGTGCTCATGAACCCATTCCAGATGAGTCTATGCACAATTTACCATGATGGTTTGACCACAGGGATAAGAGGACTATCACTGAGGTGCTCCAGGAGGTTGTTTTGAGTTCCAAACTCTTGGCTTCACTTTTAAGCTTTTAATACTTAAAAGTATTATTAATATTTATTTTGGGTATGAAAAGCAAGTTTGCTCATTTCCCAGTTTAATCCTTGGGATTTTCTTCTGTGCCGTATTGACTTTATTTGATTCATTCACAGCTGTGTATTTGATCGGCCTTCTGCAACTGTTGTTGGGAATATTTATCTTGTTTTCTTTGAGTGCATATCATTAATATTTTGTGTACATGTATGTACCTGTATAGTACTTTGAGCAAGTCCATTCAAGGACTTGAAAATGAAGAGCACCTACATAAATTGTTCCTGAGTTATCCATATTAACTTTTGAAAATATTTGACATTGAATTGTCTCAGATTTTAACAATATTTAGGATTGTTCTGCCAAACTTTTCAGAAACGTTATGAGTTTTTTAGTGAGGGTTTTTTTAAATGTTGACCCCAAGTACATCCATAGTCCATGAGGATTTAATTGGACCAGAGTACTTGGAACAATAATTAATCTTTAACTGCTAATTGGAGCATTCCAATTTTATTTCCAAGATTTAGCCTTGAATTAGTCTACATTCAGATCAATTTGTTTCTCCCATCTGTTTGTGTTTGTATTTGAAAAATTAAATGTTTTATTTTTCAGACACCAGTGAACAGCCACTCCCTTAAGAAGTGATGTGCTTTTGGGTAGGTTATATTATCTTGCTTTTTATTTCACTATCATTGTCTTCTTGGTCATAAATTATTGTTTTTTTCAAATGTTTTGGAAATAATTGTGAAGTCCTGTACCCCCGGGGGGGGGAGGGGGGGGGTAAAACGGGTAAAAGTGATAGGGACGCTTTTTTAACCGTTGTTGTTTTTAATTGTTGTATTGGTTTGTTTGTCGAAATTGATAATAATGATTGTAATTAATAAAACACCAAGCAAAGTACTCTAAATTTGCTTGTGATGTCGCATACCCCTAAAAAATACCAAATGTTTCTATATCAAAACCTAGATTTTTCTCTGACAATCCCTACAAAATATTTGAGTCCTGATTTTGACCCCTGAAAAATATGAAGAGCATCCTTATCATGTCGACATGTGAAGACCCCCCCCCCCAATTAGAACAATAAATAATACTAAAATTATATTAACTATATAATAATTAGATGTATCATATAAAACTATAAATAAACTCATTTAAGGTACCTGCTTTCATAAGTGCTGTGTGAATTAAAAGAACTTATTGCAGTCAGCCTTGAAGGCCCAAGAGAGGTGGCTTGCTGCAGCTCAATATGAAGCTTGTTCCAAAGAACTGCCCCAGAATAACTACTGTAAAACAGTCTGTTTTTCATGAAATTAAAATAAATTGCCCTTTGATTCTCTGACAATGGACATGGGAACTTTAGAATGTCGTAACATATTTTGTCCAAAAATTAGTTCACTGTCATAGAAAGGGTCAGTAAATTAACAGTTGGTAAGGGGAATTTTACCCCATTATTTGGCAGGCCCGATTATTGATGGTTAAATGAAACTAAACTTATCTCCCACAGTGACTTTGAAAAGGTGCAAATTTGCATTTGCAAAATTTCTTATACCAATATTTAGAACAAAAGTACGTAATAATACTTAATTATAACATTTTTTACACAGAACATATCATATCATTTCTCATATAAATTTATTCCACTTGTTGTGGGAGTGGGTGGGGTGGGGGGAGGGGAGGGGCTGTAACCCCCAAAAGAAAATTTTGGGGAGAGTCAGCCCCCCACGTTTCAGTACTGAAAATACCACTAGCACAGCATAAATTGGTTTGGTAAAATATTTGGTCTTGTGATCTTTTCACAAATTGTTTCACGAGGATTGCACTTGGTGAAATAATGTTATAGGGCTTGTTTTGTCTCCAATGACTCAAGAACTACATAGTACATTAGGAAATTTGAGCAGTGGTATGTGCTTGGCTTGGTGTACAATGAGCCCCTCCAAGTTTCAAAATGCTCCACCACCTCCGAAGTATAATAATGTGATAAAATGATCTAATGATCATTTTATCACCTTATAATAATAATAATAATAATATTTATTACTTATAGTGCACTTTTTCTATAAAAATATTCAAAAGCGCATTACAATAAAAGAACTAATTGATACTTACAATTTA
>JANSTQ010141106.1:0-11434 GCA_026167885.1 Bergia puertoricense
AGATTTTGGGCTCATATGGCTGTACCTCGCTCAGATTTCACAAAAACAGCTCTGCAGACGATCTGGAGCACTTTGGTCGTCAGAGTGCAAAGTTGGAATAATATGAGATTTTGGTTTCATATGGCTGCATATCGCTCAGATTTCACAAAATCAGCTCTTGAGCCGATCTGGAGCGCTTTGGTGGACTGAGTGCATAATTGGCCAAATATGAGATTTTTGGCTCATATGGCTGTACCTCGCTCAGATTTAATAAAATCAGCTCTGCAGTCGATCTGGATCACTTTGGTGGTCAGAGTGTATAGTTGGCCAAATATGAGATTTTGGGCTCATATGGCTGTACGTCTCTCAGATTTTACAAAATTAGCTCTGCAGCCGATCTGGAGGACTTTGGTGGTAAGAGTGCAAAGTTGGCCAAATATGAGATTTTGGGCTCATCTGGATGTACCTCGCTCAGATTTCACAAAATGTGGTCTGCAGCCGATGTGGATCACTTTGGTGGTCAGAGTGTATAGTTGGCCAAATATGAGACTTTGGGCTGATATGGCTGTACGTCGCTCAGATTTTACAAAATCAGCTCTGCAGCCGATCTGGAGGACTTTGGTGGTAAGAGTGCAAAGTTGGCCAAATATGAGATTTTGGGCTCATCTGGATGTACCTCGCTCAGATTTCAGAAAATGAGGTCTGCATCCGATCTGGAGCACTTTGATGGTCAGAGTGCATAGTTGGCCAAATATGAGATTTTGATCTTATACGGCCGTACCTCGGAAAGATTTCACAAAATCAGCTCTGCAGCCGATCTGCAGCACTTTGGTGGAAGAGTGCATAGTTGGCCAAATATGAGATTTTCGTCTCATATAGCGGTACCTCGCTAAGATGTGAGAAAATCAGCAATGCAGCCGATCTGGAGCTCGTTGGTGGAAAGAGTGCATAGTTGTCCAAATATGAGATTTTGGAATCACATGGTTGTATCTCGTTCAGATTTCACAAAATCAGCTTTGTAGCCGATCTGGAGCACTTTGATAGTCAGAAGGCATAGTTGGCCAAATATGAGATTTTAGTCTCATATGGTTGTACCTCGTACACATTTCACAAAATCGGCTCTGCAGCCGATCTCGAGTACTTCGGGGGTCAGAGTGTATAGTAGGCCAAATATGAGATTTTGGACTCATATGGTTGTACCATGCTCAGATTTCACAAAATCAGCTCTGCAGCCGATCTGGAGCATTTTGATGTTCAGAGTGCATATTTGGCGAAATATGAGATTTTTGGCTCAAATAGCTGTACCTCGCTCAGATTTCACAAAATCAGCTCTGCAGCCGATCTGGAGCACTTCGGTGGTCAGAGTGCATAGTTGGCCAAATATGATATTTTGGGCTGATATGGCTGTACCTCGCTCAGATTTCACAAAATCAGCTCTTCAGCCGATCTTGAGCACTTTGGTGGTTAGAGTGCATAATTGGCGAAATATGAGATTTTTGCTCATATGGCTGTACATCGCTAAGATTTCACAAAATCAGCTCGGCAGCCTTTCTGGAGAAGTTTCGTGGTCAGAATACATAGTTGGCCAGATATGAGATTTTGGTTGCATATGGCTGTTCCTTGCTCAGATTTCACAAAATCACCTCTGTTGCCGATTTGGAGCACTTTGGTGGTCAGGGTGCATATTTGGCCAAATATGAGATTTGGGAGTCATATGGGTGTACCTCGCTCAGATTTCACAAAATCAGCTCTGTAGCAGCTATGGAGCACTTTGATAGTCACAAAGCATAGTTGGCTCATACGCATGTACCTCGCTCAGATTTCACAAAATTCTCTCTGCAGCCGATCTGGAGCACTTTAATGGTCAGAGTGCATAGTTCGCCAAATATCAGATTTCGGGCTGATGTGGCTGCACCTCGCTGAGATTTCACAAAATCAGCTCTGCAGCCGATCTGGTGCACTTTGGTGGTCAGTGTGCATAGTTGGCCGAATATGAGATTTTGGGCTCATATAGTTGTATTTGGCTCAGATTTCAGAAAATCAGCTCTGCAGTTGAACTGGAGCACTTTGACGGTCAGAGTGCATAGTTGGCCAAATACGAGTTTTGGGGCTCATATGGCTGCACCTCGCTCAGATTTCACAAAATGATCTCTGCAGCTGTTTTGGAGCACTTTGATGGACAGAGTGCGTAGTTGGCCATATATGAGATTCTGGGCTCATATAGTTGGACGTCGCTCAGATTTCACAAAATCAGCTCTGCAGCCGATTTTGAGAGTTTTGGTGGTCAGAATGCATATTTGGCCAAATATGAGATTTTGGGTTCGTATGACTGTACCTCGCTCAGATTTCACACAACCAGCTCTGAATCCGATCTGTAGCACTTTTATGGTCAGAGTGCATAGTTGGCCAAATATGAGATTTTGGGCTGTTATGGCTGTACCTCGGTCAAATTTCACAAAATCAGCTCTGCAGCCGATTTTGAGCACTTTGGTGGTCAGAGTGCATAGTTGGTCACATATGAGATTTTGGGCTCATATGGCTGTACCTCGTTCAGATTTCACAAAATGAGATGTGTAGCCGATTTTGAGCACTTTGGTGGTCAGAGTGCATAGTTGGCCAAATATGATATTTCGGGCACATATAGCTGTAAGATGCTCATATTTCACAAAATCACATCTGTATCCGATCTGGAGCACTTTGGTGGTCAGAGTGCATAGTTGGCCAAATATGAGATTTTGGGCTCATGTCGCTGCACCTCGCTGAGATTTCACAAAATCAGCTCTGTAGCCGATCTGGTGCACTTTGGTGGTCAGAGTGCATAGTTGGCCAAATATGAGATTTTGGGCTCATCTGGCTGTACCTCGCTCAGATTTCACAAAATCAGCTCTGCTGTCGATCTGGAGCACTTTGGTGGTCAGAGTGCATAATTGGCCAAGTATGAGATTTTGGGCTCATATAGTTGTTCGTGGCTCAGATTTCAGTAAATCAGCTCTGCAGCCGATTTGGAGCACTTTGGTGGACAGAGTGCGTAGTTGGCCATATATGAGATTTGGGGCTCATATGGCTGTACCTCGTTCAGATTTCACAAAATGAGATGTGTAGCCGATTTTGAGCACTTTGGTGGTCAGAGTGCATAGTTGGCCAAATATGATATTTCGGGCACATATAGCTGTAAGATGCTCATATTTCACAAAATCACATCTGCATTCGAACTGGAGCACTTTGGCGGTCAGAATGCATAGTTTGCCAAATATGAAATTTTGGTCTCATATGGCTGTACCTCGCACAGATTTCACAAAATCAGGTATGCATCCGATATGGAACAGGTTGCTGGTCAGAGCGCATAGTTGGCGAAATATGAGATTTTGGACTCATATGGCTGTACCTCGCTCAGATTTTACGAAATCAGCTCTGCAGTCGAACTGGAGCACTTTGGCGTTCAGAGTGCATAGTTGGGCAAATACGAGATTTGGGGCTCATATGGCTGCACCTCGCTCAGATTTCACAAAATGATCTCTGCAGCCGTTTTGGTGCACTTTGGTGGACAGAGTGCGTAGTTGGCCATATATGAGATTTGGGGCTCATATGGCTGTACCTCGCTCATATTTCACAAAATCAGTTGTGCAGCTGAACTGGAGGACTTTGGTGTTCAGAGTGCATAGTTGGCCAAATATGAGATTTGGGGCTCATATGGGTTGACCTCGCTCAGATTTCACAAAATCAGCTCTGCTGTCGCTCTGGAGCACTTTGGTTATCAGAGTGCATAGTTGGCCAAATATGAGATTCTGGGTTCATACAGCTGTACCTCGCTCAGATTTCACAAAATGAGCTCTGCAGCCGATTTTGAGAGTTTTGGTGGTCAGAATGCATATTTGGCCAAATATGAGATTTTGGGTTCGTATGACTGTATCTCGCTCAGATTTCACACAACCAGCTCTGAAGCCGATCTGGAGCACTTTTATGGTCAGAGTGCATAGTTGGCCAAATATGAGATTTTGGGCTCATATGGCTGTACCTCGGTCAAATTTCAGAAAATCAGCTCTGCAGCCGATTTTGAGCACTTTAGTGGTCAGAGTGCATAGTTGGTCACATATGAGATTTTGGGCTCATATGGCTGTACCTCGTTCAGATTTCACAAAATGAGATGTGTAGCCGATTTTGAGCACTTTGGTGGTCAGAGTGCATAGTTGGCCAAATATGAGATTTCGTGCTCATATAGCTGTAAGTTGCTCATATTTCACAAAATTACATCTGCATCCGATCTGGAGCACTTTGGTTGTCAGAGTGCATAGTTGGCCTAATATGAGATTTTGGCTGATATGGCTGTACCTCGCTCAGAGTTTACAAAATGAGCTCTGCAGCCGATCTGGAGCACTTTTTTGGTCAGAATGTATAGTTGGCCAAATATTAGATTTTGAGCTCATATAGCTGTACCTTGCTAAGATTTCACAAAATCGGCTCTGCAGCCTATTTTTAGGACTTTCGTGGTCAGAGTGCATTGTTGGCGAAATATGACATTTTGGGCTCAAATGGCTGTACCTCTCTCAGATTTCACAAAATCAGCTCTGCAGCCGAGTTTGAGTACTTTGGTGGAGAGAGTGCATAGTTGGCTGAATATGAGATTCTTGACTCATATGGCTGTACCTCACTCAGATTTCACAAAATCAGCTCTGCAGCCGATCTGGAGCACTTTGGTTTTGAGAGTGCATAGTTTTCGAAATATGAGATTTTTGTCTCATATGGCTCTACGTCGTTCAGATTTTACAAAATCGGCCCTGGAGGCGATCTGGACCACGTTGGTTGTTTGAGTGCATTGTAGGCCAAATATGAGATTTTGGTCTCATATGGCTGTACGTCGCTCAGAATTCACAAAATCGGCTCTGTAGCCAAACTGGGGAACTTTGGTGGTGAGAGTGTTTACTTGGCGAAATATGAGATTTTTGGCTCATATGGCTGTATCTGGCTCAGATTTCACAAAATCAGCTCTGCAGTGAATCTGGTGCACTCTTGTGGTCAGAATGCATAGTTGGCCAAATATGAGATTTTGGTGTGATAGGGCTGTACCTCGCTCAGATTTCAACATGTATGTTTGTAATATGGTCGAGGAAAGTTCAGAATAAGTAGAAACTCAAAAGACCTATCAATGGAGACTCTTTATTATAAAGAAGATTGTGGTATCATTGAAAATTGAACATTACGTGACATGTTGTCAAAAATATGAGAATATTTAATTATAATTACTAATTTATTTAAAAAATGATATTTTTTAAAAGAATCACAAAATTAGAATTATAACATGGAAGCCAATAAGAACACGTAATGAACAAATATTCAAAATTAGAAACCAAAGAACGAATGAGTTTGTCTTAACCTGTTTCTGGACAAGTTCCAAATACGAAACCAAAGATTAAGTTTAAAAAAGGATATATTACGATTCACAATGAGTATTATTCATTTGGGGAATTGTTTTTTTCCAAGTTTGCGTCTATATTCCTTTTGAGTTTCGGAAAAGAAAAGTCAAGAAACAGGAAAAGTGACAGGTTACTCGTTCCCGCCTTGTCTTTGAAATCGTGACGGTGCAACAGAAGTGGAAGAAGATTGGGTAAACATGTTTAATTCTATTTTAAATTGTTGTGTGGATCATCTCATTGAAAATAGGGAAGAAATAGAAATGTTAGAACTCACTCGTAATAATTTGACAAATTGAAAAGGAGGATTTAAGTCACTCTATTGGAAGAGAGAAAAAGTCATGGACGAGAAGACTGGTAAGATTGTTCTTCGCAAGGTACCAGGTGAAGACCCAACTCTATACCCCAAATTAATTTATTACCAGAAACAGGACAAGGTTCTCACCCAATTCTTTGACGAAAATGACAAGCAAATCGATGTAAGAAAGCTGATGGGAACTCACTGTTAAACCAAGGTGGTAGTGACAATTCAGTCCATTTTTTGAGGGGCTAAGATTATATCACTTCAAGTTGAACTTTGGGAAGCGAATGTTGAATTTGCTAAAAAGGTTGTGAAACGATTCTTAGCTCGTCATAAGGCTGTTCTTGTGGAAAACGTTAGCTTAAGTGATTTTGATGAAGATGACATAATTTGAATTCTTAGATTTACGTTTTGATTACATAATATATAATATTTTTGAATCAAAACGAATCATTTCAGAATAGGATCTGGATTCGGTATCTTCAGGAACTACTTGACGTTCCTGTCTAACAAAGCCCCGTTTAGGTGCACCCTCTGTTAAATAATACAAAACAGGTTGATCAGTTGATACGTGATACATCATACATCTCTAAACTCCATTTTGGATCTGTAACGCGGAATCTTTCACCACCTTCATCCTCACCGGGAGTATAGAGATGTCTAACTTCAACACCAGGAGGTAATAAAACCTTACTTAACCCAACAGGTCTCTTATAAGTTACATCTTTAATTGAAACTCTTGCTGATCTTAAAACCTCACTGGGTTCTTTTCCAGTTACCTCGCTATTCATTGCTTTCAGAACAGCAGGTAATCTATTAACCCACTCAGTCAATCGTCCATCAGTAATCATTTCCTGTGCATATTGATGAGATAATAATTTTTCACTCAATGTTTCATTTGCCCTCTCTACGAAAGCTTGTGCTCTCTGTTTTTCAGCTTCACTTCTCTGAATAATAACTTTATGATTTTTCGTTAGAGTTGTCACATTTCCCATGAATTCTTTACCAGGACCAACCATTAGAGTATTTGGCCACTTTAATTTTCGAGAATAGATGTTACTAAATGCTGTAATAGATTTTTGATAGCTTTGCTTCGATACTCATTTAAAGATTATAATGCATTTCTTAAATGACACAGACTATTTCTGAAAAATGGGATCCAAACAGGATTCCACGAGAACCTTTTGGACTAAGGGCGAAATCAACATTGCATAGAATTACTTTAACTTCTTGATCAGCAAATCCAGAGCAGATATTGTATATAAACAGTCCACAACTATCAGAGAATGTAGTCATTAAACCTGATAGTGTAAACTTTAGATTTAATCAGTTTCTGTCCATGCAAAACAATACTCTTGTTAATAACGTTGGTCGAAACCTAGTATCGAAATTAAGGGTTATTTTTGGAGGCGAAACACTGCAAGACACTCTAAATTATAATCTATTTCAAACCTATTACGATCTCTTCCTACCAAAGGAAGAACGTGAGGATAGATTGAGACAAGGAATATCAACTGAAAACATGAGAAAGCTCAGGAGTAATGCAGGAGATAAGGACACTTCTGATGCAGAGGAATTAGCCATGTCAGTATTACACAACACAAAGTATTGCTTTCCACTCGACCATCCCATTCTAAGAGATCGTGGTGCTTTTTATCCCAAGGGGATGTCTCACCCACTACATGTTGAGATTACACTTGCTCCCGCAGCAGACATTGTCATTTATTCTGACACTACTACGCCTCCATCCTACACATTAACTAATCTAGAGTTGGAATACGAGTGCATATCAAGTGAATATCTTACTATTCAGGCATTATCAGCTTATAAAGTTGGAAAAGGATTCTTCTACGAGAACGTCCTTTGTGAACAAACTTTTCCAATCTCCAAGCCTAATGATAGTTGATAAAAAAACTTGGACATTAATGTACCAAGAAGATTAATGACAGGTTTGTTTCTTTTTACTGAGGAATATACAGGAGGAACAAGAGACTCTGAGAAATTTATAAACCCAGATATCAAAGCGACTAATATCAGTATTGGTGGAATGCCAAACCAGCTTTATTCAAAGGGTATGTTACAGACTGATCCGTGGGAATCAGCATTTTCAAGGAAGTGACATTAAACAAAAAGACTTTTATATAAACAACAAGTTTTGTTTGTGGATTGATCTACGAACTCACCCTGATAATGATATCCATGGGGGATGACTAACATTAGGTACCACACAAGACGTTGTAAAATTAAAACTTCATAGAAAAAAAGGAGGAAGTGGAAATGTCATCTGCCACATTAGTGGCTGATGCCCTAATGGAAGTCAAGGATTCAACCTCGCAGTCAATAAAGTATTAAGAACATAATGTGATAATACAAAATGGAAGAACGAAATGAAATTCCTTTCAATTGTATTATCAAAGGTCCAACAAATTGTGGAAAACCAAATATTTAATAAATCAGCTGCGTAAAACATTTCAATATGTTTTTGACAACATTGTCTTGATCTGCCCCACCCATGCTAAAAATAAGACCTATCGTGGATTCGCTGAGGGTGATAAAAAGGTTATAGTATTATCACCAGAAGTTGATGATTTTGACATTATGGAATTATTCTCGGGTACGAATACATTGATTATTCTTGATGATTGCGCAGTTTCCAAAGATCTAAAACAAAGATCTAATAAATTCATCGACTTGGCTTTTTCTGGGGGACATCATGGATTGAGTGTTTGGGTGTCAACTCAACAGCTCACCAGCATTAGTAAAGCGTTCCTTGACAATGTGGGGTGTGTCATTGCATTCCACTCACCTCAGATTTTCACAAAAATGGTTTTTGAAGGTTTTGGAGGGAGAGACGCGTAAGAAAATTGCGGAACTACTCAAATCAAATAAATATTCTCGACTATGTTTTTGCATGCGACATCCTTTTAATAATTATTTGGAAATACCAAAAGTAACAATGTAAATAAGATTGATACTTTTAAGATTTCATCTTTTAAAAAATGAAATTTTTTTCCTTTTATTTTGAGATCATATTTTTAAAATGAAATCTTTAAAGATTAAAGTACAGTTGAATAAATGAATGTCAATAAGTTTATGAATTCACGAAAATTGAAACAATTAGCAAGAGAAAAAGGAATAAAAAACTATAGTCGAATGACTAAGAGAATTATATGTGATGAACTAAAAATTGACTGGAATATTATGAAAGAAAAACCAAAAAATTACCTAAAAGAGATTGCTGAAAAACCAATAAGAATAAGATTTATCAACATGGATACTGGTGATGAACACCTCTTTCATAAAATAAAATCAGCAGCAAAATTCTTTGACATTGATCGAGAACGTCTTTCGAAAGTAAATAATGAAATTATCCAGGTTAATCATCAAGATTACAAGGTAGAACAAATATAACTCAAAAAGTAATTTAAAATTTAAGAAATTAACACAAAGAAGAAATGTCTATTGTTGAAGACGCTACAGTTGTTGAAGAAACCAAACCAAAATCTAAATCTAAATCTAAACCTAAATCTAGTGATAAAGATAATGATGATATTGTAGAAAAGAGAGAGTCACTAGCCATCTTGACTTCTTTCGGAACTACAAAGGAGTTTCTTGGTGTTGAATTGAATCTAGGTGATATTAAGAATCTCTCAGCAAAGGATGTTGAAACGTACTTTAATCGATATCAAACCAAAATGGGACAGAAGGATTAGTGGAATCAGCTATTCAAGTAGCTATTCAAGGTATATCCTACGCGATTCCCATTGATGATTCAGAACAGTTGACAAAGGATTTGCAGAATGATGAATTGGTAAAACGTGAACTTTCTAATGCAGCAGGTTTTTTGGTATTAAAAAGTGATAGATTCGTCGCACTTGCTAGCGCTCTGTTTCAAGTGGCTAAGCATGTAAAAATAAGAAAGCAAATTACGACTGAAAATACTTTTGAACAGACTACTGATCAGACCTAAGAAACTACTAAGTAACAATTGAGCATTATTTGGAAAACACCTAAGCATTTTGCTTAGGTGTTTTGAGCAGATCTTAGTAGTTTTGCTTAGATGCCAATTTAAAGATTTTTCTACTTAGCAGTAATGACAGACGATAATAAAGAGGTGGAACAAATTACAAGGGTTCCAGAATAGTTTAAGAATGAAACAAAGAAAAAGGAAAAAGATCCTAAGAAAGTAAAAGCAGGTAAGAAGCTTGCAGAAAGCAACAAGAAGGCAAGAGAGGCTCCCAAAAGAGAAATGAAAATTCAGATGAAGGCGATAAGGGTTGGATCCCAGAGATTTTCATTCTCAACAGTAATTTCTCTAGTTGGCGTTGGATTAACTGTGTTAAATATGTTTTGGTCCAATTATAAGAACAGAATCGTAGATTTATCAGCTGTACCAACAAAAGTATCTGATTCGTCCAAAGAACCTCAATGCCCAGAAGCCTCAAAATCACAACCGAGAATAGGTATGGAATGAATAAGTTTAAAGAATAATGTCAACTAACTAAATCTCAAAGCAGAACAAACTTGTGAAAACAGTAACAGACTCAGCAGTTCTCGTTGAATTAGCTGCTGGTGTTGGATATATCGGAAGAAAGATTTTGAAAGAGAATTTCCTTGGTGATCCCAGCTCAAACATAATGAATTATGCCAAGTGGACTGCTGTTCTTGGTGGATCAATGGCACTAAAAACACATCTGGAAAACCAAAAAATTCTACCAAAAAGTCTTTGATGTAAGAGTAAAATAAATTATGAAAATGACTACCATTGCAATGATGATTGGTGGAGCAGTACTAAACGCAACTACGTTTGTGAGCGGCTCCTATCTAGTTAAATATTTATCTGGTGACGATACAGATTAAGAGCGTGTAAGACATGATAAAGCTCTAGAAAAGTACCAAAGAGATTATGCTAAATATCAAGAAAATAGACAAAAATTACTTGATTGGCAAGAGGAAAATAGTCATAATGAGATTATTACATTTCAGAATTTTGAAAATACTGATGAAGCGTTGAAAGTATACAATAAGACTCATCCTAACGAAAATTTTCAATTAATGAGTGAACCAAAATTTTCAGATTAATATCGACCTTCAAAAAATCAAAAGTTGGGTAAGATGGCATATGTTGGTGGGGGAATGCTAGCTATAGGTTAATGCATTATGTTGCAAAGATTAAAGATTACTTTGTTATAAGTATTATAACTAAGATTACTTAATTAATTAAAGATTACTTAGTTATAAGTAACATGGATAAAAAAACAGATCCTTTGATTGATGATTTCGATATTGAGAAGGGTAATTCTTGTGAAAGAGAAGATAAATTCATGATGGATGTAGTTGGAACTGAAAGATATTATTTCACAACTAAATTCTTTGATTCATTTGACACAGATACGTTTGTTACGATTGTGACGATTTGTGCAGATTGTGGTTGTCATAAAACACGATTTGTTCGACATAGAGATTCGGAATTGGTAAAGAAAGATGATAAAGTTCTAATTATTATGGAGCCGCGTGTGAGCACTTAATGATGAATCAAAGAAAGTATTTGGGGTTGTTGGTTTCTTTGAAAATCCTTAATCTCTGTTTAAGTATTTATCATTCTAGAACAATGGAAACTGATATAGATCCTGAAAAAACTAATCCTTTTGAACCAACTGGGGGAGGTCCTCTGTTTAAGTATTTATCATTCTAGAACAATGGAAACTGATATAGATCCTGAAAAAACTAATCCTTTTGAACCAAC
>JANSTQ010141117.1:0-36818 GCA_026167885.1 Bergia puertoricense
AGAGAGAGAGCGAGAGAGAGAGAGAGAGAGAGAGAGAGAGAGAGAGAGAGAGAGAGAGAGAGAGAGAGAGAGAGAAAGAAAGAGAGTTGTTTAGTAACTACATTTATAAAAGACGAGTTACTATTCATCGAATTTATAGATTGTTGTCTATCTACAGTCATATTGCATTTAGTGTTATAATCTTCATAGAAGAAGCCTAAAATATAACAATAGGTTCTAGCAAACACAAGAATATTTTTTGTCATCAACCATCATTTAAAGAAGACCATCAAGAATATGATAACTACAATAAAAAAAAAAAACCTACTGAAACCCTGTATCTTCAAAAAGGAAATTCATTTTGGTTTCGAATATTGCTCCTAGTCTTATCTCCGCCGGTTATGTCTGTTTAAAATCGGTTTATTGAAAAGACAATGATAAATTTGAACGCTACACTCCATCATCTCTACAAAAATAATTTCTTTCTTTTGAAAACCTTATGATTAAAGAAAGAAGTTTACTCTTCCTTGCCCTTGACTTGTATTTATCATTCTAACAAGTTGTTAAACTAACAAGGAAAACGTTAGTCCAGAAGTTTTATGAGTGAAATGCAGAATGCAAATCTCTTTCATCACCCAATAGTAAACGTGATTAAACCAGAGATATAATCAACCTCAAACTGAACGAAAAAGCAGTCGATAGTTTATGGCGGGTGACAGAATATTTGCTTTTCGCGTCGAAGCAAGACACTTTGAGACAAGAAAGGTAAGTTAGGTTATGAAAATAGGAATCACCTTTAAATAGTTTACACACTCCCGAATGAAACAAATTTCAGCAGTTTAAATTTCAGCATTTATTTATTATTTATTTTTTTGCTCTTTTTTATTTGTTTCGTTTCAATTCATTTAAAATTTGCATGTGACCAGTATTGCACATGTTTTAGTTTGTGCTTTTGTTAATGAAGAAAAAACGTTAAAATTTGATAGATGGCCAAAGATATCTGGAGCCGACAAAGACTACTAAATTATTTTTTGGGGATTATTTCCTTGGAGAATAAGTTAACCTTGCACATTTTAAAGGAAAACTAAGTTTTCGATAGCGATTACATGTATTATTTTTAAAAATCGTCAAAATCATTAATCGACTTTCGTTTGCATGACCAAACAAATATAATTGAGACAAGTTGAGGTTGAGCTAAAACTTGAGAGCGACTCCCACGAAAAGCTTCTGATAATAACTGCCCCAAAACAAGTATTTTCAACGACTGCGTCGAGATTTAAACATATAGCGATGTTTTTATAGATGTAGTGATGTTGCAGGTATTATAATAATATATTGTGCGTCTTTGCCATAAATTGTGTGAGTTAAAAATTGGAAGTCTAAAACAAGAATGTATTATAGCACGTCATGTTATCTGTAATTCGACTTTCGAATCAGATCAGGTTAAGCTTAAGGACAAAAGAACCGAGAGAAGGTACATCTCCAGAAAGTGTTAAAACTTCAGCTCTGATATAATCCTATCAGCAATTTGAGCATATTTTTGGTATTTTTAAATAATATTTTCAAAATAAAAGTAATTAAAAAGTAAATCGCAAATGGAAAATGAAGATTGACACGTCCCAAACCCGTTCGCAAACCACGAGCAAGAATGACTTACTTTCAATTCATTGGCTTAAAAGCGTGTATTGCTTTGATCATTTCTGTAGCTAAACTCACTCATTTAGGTTTAACAAACGTTAATAATTAACGTATGAAACAAAATTGTAATATCTAGTATTTATTTTATTTGAGAAACGTTGACAACTTGTTCAGAAAAACATCAATATCATCAAAACTTGATCAACATTTGAAATAGGAGAAAGGTGGAAATCATGCTAAATTAAGAACGAATAAAAATTAGCCAATGATTACTGGCGGGTGACAGTAGATTTGCTTTTCTCGCTGGAGTCAGGCACTTTGAGACAAGAATGGTAAGTTTGGTTAAAACTGTATACCAAGTTTGAAACTTAACCATAGATGTCCTTAGCACAAAAGTACAGAAAATTGAGAAGACCGCTCTTCCGTTTCGAAGCGGTGAAGCAACCGCGAAGTAATTCAGACAGTGCTAAATATTGATCATTTGATTGCAGAGAAGCTAAGACTTGGATTTTACAAACACAACTTCAGGCAAGACAACGTGAATGGTGAATGCAACAGGAACTACTCGCCCATCAAGGCAACGTTATATTCTAATCACAACAAAAATCTGCTGACTTTTGTCAATTTACCTCATCAGCTAGCCGGTTTCTTCGCATGCGCAATGAACAGCACAACCACACCTCTAAAGTCGCCATACGGTCTTTCCGAGTGGTGCACCTTCTTTCTACTCTCCATCAATGGTGTAGCAGCGATTGTAGGGACAATGGCAAACGCGTTGGTTGTTGTAGCAGTGTTTTTCGCCCCAGAACTCCGAAATGCTAAGAACCTCTGCCTGGCAGCTCTGTCTGCCGGTGACCTTTTGATTTGTACTGTGTTCCAGCCAGTATTCATGCACAGTATTGCATTGGACGCATCGACAACTGTCACGAAAAGTATTGCTGTTTTTGCATTTTGTTTGTCACTTAATGGTCTAGTTAATGTCACAGTGGAGCGATACATTGCCATCTTTTTCCCTTACCATTACATTCGATGGATGGCATTATTTCCCATTTCTGTGACAATTGTAGTTTCGTGGATAATAGCTATTTTGGTCAATATTTTGTATGTCCTTGAGATAATATCTATAATGGTAGGGTACTATTATATTTTTATAGTAGCTCTTTTATTAATCGTTGTTTATGTCAAAGTCTATTTAACAGCACGGAAACAAAATCAAATTGCCATACATTTCCAAAATAGTGATGCAAATTCGGAAGAAAATGCACAGGTACAAGGATTACAAGTCAGACGAGCCACTGAGAGTAAAACTACAGAATCCATCGGACTGATTCTCGGATTTTTCTTTATTTGCTGGATGCCGTTTATGATATCCCCTGCTTTCAAAGGGATCAGTATCCCATTTTCCCGCATTTACCCCTGGGCTAACACTTTTGCTATGTTCAATTGTTGTGGAATTCCCTTCCTGTACTTCTGGAAATTTCCTAATTTCAGAAGCTCTTTGAAGAAAATTGTGCGGCATTGAAAGAAAACCGCATTAGGTTGTAAAGATGGCCACAATAACCATTTAAAACAGTTACCATGCCCTCTGGGGTCCCCACCAGATGATCGGCTCGTGCTTGCTAGGAACGCCTGACTGAACTGGTCATATGGCACCATCCCAGAAAACCGCACACGCACAAAATGGTCTCAAATTGCCGCCATTTTATATTTCAATCGTTGGTTTTAAAACAGTTCTAAATACTATCAAAACTCATTATCATCGAATATATTTATCACCTAATGTTGTGCATGGGCTAAAAAGCAACTTCTCTGTTGAATGTAATTACCAGAACTTGTCTGTTTAATAGTTCATTTTACGGAATTCGGTTCTTTAACAAAACGAGAAAACATCAGCGATCGTTACTAATCTCGCAGTGCGTTTTGGATGGTGTCTTTTGGGCAGATCTGAAAGCGCGCGATCACTGGGTTACTCCAAGCACGTGATAAATGTCCGATCACCTGGCAGGGTGTTGAACATTTTCCACGCTGATGTCAGAACTACTTCCAGAACCCCAACATCATTTAAAAGGGTCCCAAAATAGTCACCAGCTACTATAGTCTAAGGGAAACTGACACCAAGAACATTTAAATCTTGTTGTGTCAAATGAAATAGCTTGCAATCAAGAACTGGTTTGGTTTGGGTTTTTGCCCTCAGCTGAGCCAACCACGTTCACCACAGGCAGCCCAAACTGAGAGTGATGATAGTGATTGAGTTAATTTTATAGCACTTTGCAAGGGGGTAAAAATTGTTTTCGTGAAATTGTTGTGAGTTGGTGCTAATGGCACAATTAAAGCTCCCCTACCTTATTTGTTGCTTCCTTGTGTTCCATTGTACATTTTAGGGATGATTTTGTTTTCCTAGTTGCCCCCATTAAGAACTGATGCGGAGTTGACGCTGAGCCCTCGAGACCCTGCCACTGTTCCACATCAAGCAAAGTTGTTGCTTTGAGAACCCATTCTAGAGAAAGCTGCAAAAAGATACATTATTACAGATGAGAAAAATACACCTCGTTCCATACTGAAAAATCGAGAGTGCATTATCCAGACCTAAAACGGTCTTTCTGGTCCAGAAAAAAACCATATCCCGTTCAGCGGAACGTTTCCGTATAGTCCATATATGCAGCAAAATAAGGTTCTGGCAAGTTTATTTCTGATAAAATTGTATTTGACTTTCAATGGTAGTGTGAACGCTAACTCACAAAACGGAAATGCCAAGTTCGAGTCGTCTGCCCGAAGATCACCTTGGTATAAATATAGCTTTCTGGTCTTTCAGCCTGTCAGTTAGGGTTTCTAACCCTTTCACTAATAATTAACTGTAATAAGATGGTCAACACAGAAACTACGGGAACGCTAGTAATGATGTTTACTATCATAAGAAAAAACATGTTTGGGTTAACGGAAGCAGAGGTGATGGAAACCTGGAAGTAAAGGTACAAACATCCCGCTCTGTTTCTCACACCCCTTCCCTAGTCTAGTAAGCAAAAGTGATGAGCCCGGAAGTGAAGGTACAGACCCCCCTGTTTCCCGCATCCCTTCCCTAGTCTAGTAAGCAAAAGTGATGAGCCCGGAAGTGAAGGTACAGACCCACCTGTTTGCCACACCCCTTCCCTAGTCTAGTAAGCAAAAGTGATGAGCCCGGAAGTAAAGGTACAGACCCCCCTGTTTCCCACATCCCTTCCCTAGTCTAGTGAGCAAAAGTGACGAGCCCGGAAGAGAAGATACAGATCACCCTGTTTTCCGCACCCCTTCCCTAGTCTGGTAAGCAAAAGTGATGAGCCTGGAAGTGAAGGTACAGACCCCCCTGTTTGCGCAACCCCTTCCCTGGTCTAGTGAGCAAAAGTGATGAGCCCGGAAGTAAAGGTACAGATCTCCCTGTTTCTTACACCCTTCCTTAGTCTAGTGAGCAAAAGTGACAAGCCCATAAATGAAAGTTAAAACCCCCCTTGTTCTTCCCAACCATTCCTAGTCTGGTGAGATAAATGTTTGACCTCATAATGGTAAATTGGATTTGGTGAGGATCACATTTTGAGCAATAATTGACCCCCCAGCCCTGAACCAAATTGCCTACGGACCTTTCAATAATGGTTCAATAGAAACCATTCCTTTTTGTTTAAAATTAATGGCCGATCCGGTGGAACTTGGGAAACGTGCCAGAATTGGACTCATATTTGTGCAATAAACCCCCAGCCCTGAACCACATTGCCTAAGGACCTTTCAATAGAAAGTCAATAGAAACCATTCATTTCATATACCGCGAGCATGAAAAAAAAATCGCTTTCAGGCAGAGCCCCCTCCCCCTCTACCGTACAGCACGTTACATGGAGTACCCCCTGGTTATTGCGACTGAAACTCAGTTTCTTTTTCTTTTCGTCTCTGTGAAGAAAGGTTGATTCTAGAATACAACATTTTTGAAGTGAGTGGAGATCTCAAAAATGACTCTGCTCAAACAAGATTGACAATTAAGGCATTGCTGGTGCACCAGCGCATCGCTGTTTAGGAATTTTACGTGTCGAAGTAAATATTTTAAGTCTTTGATACCGGGATATGATGTAAACGAGCGAGGATAGTTTGCCTGTTTCTCTGATTGGAATAAAACTGGTGTGGTACAAATGAAACTGAGCATTTCACGGCAAGGCTGTGCAGGTATATCAGCTTTCTGGCCTATTTCAGATCCTGAAAATCGCCTTAAGTCACCAAACATCGCGCTAGCTTACCTGAAGTTGCCTAAGGTCGCATCAACAAGTAAAAAATCATTTCGAATTTTTCATTAAACTGCCTAAATTTTCCCAAGCTTCAACCATTTCGTAACCTTTTCTTTTTTGTCCTTAATTTCCTCAAGATACGTGACTTTTATAAGGATCCAAAGTAGTTGTTCAGTTGATGGCCAATGAGTTGCTAGTGCAAGGAATTAATAGCCCTTCCCTGTCCTTTTCAGAAGTACCTGCAAATTTGGAAATTTATGCTTTCATTTATTAGCAGTATTGGGATTGGCGAAATTTTAAGCACAGTTTTATAGTTTTATGACTTCCCTGAAACAAGCCAGTTTTAAGCACACTCCCATTCTCTGTTAATTCTGGCAACCCCCATTCCTCCATTACCCCATCCACATACACACTTAACCACAAAATACCATATTTTAATAAACTTTCAAAGCTGAAAGTTCATAATTGAATGAAGAATTACTCGTAAATTAACTGGTCAAAATGCTCTATTAGAATAGTACAGTTTTACAAATTTTTCCAGCCTCCTACAAGAGTCCCCTTTTTCTTATTAGAGAGACGAACCACGTGAATACTGCAGCGAAACTCTCTTCATTCTAAAAGCTACACTGTTCGATTTTATAAAACAGTAAAGCTTCAGATCAATTACTTTCACAAGAAGTCTGAACTCAGAATTCCCTTGGAAAAATATTTTTAAAGCGGTTTTGGTTTGAACCAGAGACTGACTGAAATCAATTCGTGAAAACATCAACGTTATGCTTTCAAGTGGTTTTGATACTACTAATTATATAATGCTTGGGACTGAGGATGAACAAATCCAATGTGAAAAGCCTGTGTTTAAACATTTTATTTCTTTCCATAACATTAGCAAGCCCCAGAGGCCCCACTCAGTTATATTTCTGACGAAGGGGGGGGGGGGAGGGAGGGGGTCTGAAGGAGGTTCATATTTTACACCTAAAAAATTCCTGCCTTAAAACTCACCTTCCCACAAATCCCGACTATTTTGTACACTCATAAATCCTTAAGGTATTTTTGTACGAGTTTATTCATGCCGCTAACTGCTGGAAAGCCGGAACAAGCGTGAAGCAAATTCGGCATGGCAAACAATGACTTGCGATCATTTTAGTCAAAATCATTGCTAATAACAAGCACTGATGAAAAACACAATACCCACAAAAATCCCGGTACATTTTTGCGACCCAAAAAAATCCAGGTTTAATTCACAGACTCAAAAAAATCCCTTCAGGCCAAAATTTCAGACCCCAAAAAAACCTTCCGAACCCCCCCCCCCCCCCATTCCCCGTCATGCCCAGTCTCGAGTGGGGCCCCAAGTTAGCAAGCCTATTGTTACTATGGTCAAGGCTTACAGGATGTTTCAGATCGTAGTTTTATTCACAGGAAAACCGGAATACGAAAACTGCGACAAAAGGCAGTTTTGTACTTTTTTTACTGTAGTGGTTAGACTTTGAAATTCAAAGTTATCAAAACTTTTTAAAGTACTTAAAAGTGTAACCACAGTGTTTCGCTCGGTTGTGAACTTACAAATCGACCCCTCCACAACAAGTAATCCCCTTCCCCAAAACGTTTTGACTGAGGCCCGGGTCAAACGCGACAAACTAAGCTGTAGTTTGGGTCGACCGAATTTAATTAACCGAGTCGATCTTTGAACGTTTTTTCCATCTGTACCAGACGAAAGAACGTCTCGGTCGATCTAAATACAATCACTGAGAAACTAGTTTTGAAAAAAACTGTTTTTCTGCGTGGGCGAGTAGGCTGAAAATGTTTCGTTGATCAACAAAAGTTGATATGGTATGCTTTTCGCCTTTGGGATAGGTTGAAAGCTGACGTTTCGAGCATTAGCCCTTCGTCAGAGCAAACAAATACAATCAGTCGAACACGTCCATCTTACCATGAACTTAGGCTGTTCGACATTTGACCCGTGTCTTTTAAATACAACCCTCGCACTTATTGACGTCATTTATTCATTTTTCGTGGCCGACCATTTTTAATGCAAGTTAAGTACATACAAGTCTGTCAAAAAACCAGTAAAGCCCATGTTATTTCTCAATCGCAATTGATTAAAGTGACGAATGACACCTTGTGCATGTTGTTTGTCATTTTACTAACTGCACTGACTTTGTCGCAATGACTTGATACTAATCAAGTCCTTGCACTTTGATCATTTTAACCGGATTTGTCCCTAAGGTTGTGCTAAGCAACTACATTTGAAAGGATCTGACAACACGGTGAGTTTTGAGGTTAAATTTTAATTTAACAACGTGGATTATGTATCATATCCAGCCTTATATAGCTCGTGCAAGCAGATAATTTAACCTCTGCAGCTCTGCACTGGTATTAATAGGAATACAAACACATTGGTTTAGGCTTCGGAGAAAACGTTGTGAGGCAATAGCTAATGTACTTGCCTTGATAGCATCAGTACAAAGTCCGTGAAGAACTGAAACAGAACAACAAAAGTAGACAAGCAAAACGAGGTTGTTATTAAGTATCTTTTTAAACATAGTTCTCTTGAGAGTTAAAGACGCAGCACGTAATCTCATTCCCAGTTGAGTGTTTATCGCTATCAGTGCACTTGGGTAGTCCACTCCTGTCTAGTTGATATTTCACGATTCTAGGCAATCTCTTGTGAATCTTGTATACAATTTTTAAAATTTTGAGCAGCTCATCCAAGCAAACAATCTCGTGGCACGTTGCTTCGCTGCAACATGATATGAGTCACAACAAAAGTAGTTCAAACAGTTTCTGAAACATACATTAGTTTTCTTGAAATCAACCCTAACCCTAGTTGACTCTTCTTCTGAATGTAAAGATAAAAAAGGTTTTTCAACTTTTGTTTTTCTTCTTATTTATAAAACGTAAAGCAAAATTAGCTATTTGGGTTTCACAATCAGTGCTTATTCCAATCTTTACCACCAAGTATGTGTACGTGGTAGTATAGATTTAGTAAAGTAAATAAAATACAACAGACAAAAGCAAATTTGTTTTGGTTTACTTTTTTAGACAAAGGCCTTGTGACAGGCTTTTAGCTGGTGACGTAAGTTGCATCAAAGTAACCACGAACCGAATAGATTTTGAAAATAAAATGTCATGTCTGAACGGCTAAATACGACAAACAGTCTTGAAAATGTGACTAACTATTGACCGGATTTAATAAACTTTTCAAAATATGAAGAGAAAACACCTGAATGGTGACGAACTTGTGTTACGTCATAAATGTATTCGCGTGTCTCGTGAAAATAAAGGCCACGATCATCACAGGCCGCCCAGTCTTTGAGTCAATAAATAGAACGAAAATTTCAAGTCAAAGAAGTTGGAAATTATGTGCAGATTCTGTAAAAACAAGATTCGCAGTTCTATAAATCTTTGCGTAGGCACATCATACAATAATGAAGTTCATATTTATTCTAAAACTGATCCAGAATCTATTATATACAAGAGGTAAAAATTTAAAAAAAGTTTTATCATAGATGGAGAAAAGGAGTTTAGTTCTGTATAAAACATCTGAAGTTCTGTTTTAATATACAAATCTGATTCTGGAATGTTTTGATGTAAATTAAAAGGTTTATTATTGGCGTCACTACATTACAACATGACTTCAACAACAAGGACAACTTTGAGCTTCTTCGCTGTTTGCCTTCTACTTTCCGAAGTGAGCTGTTCAAAAATGGAAGGTGTAATATCCGGAGAGTTGATTCTAAACAAAACCGCCTCCCCCTATGTCGTAACCTCAGACCTCGTCATCGAGAAGATGTCAAGACTTACAATTGAGCCTGGGACCGAGCTACAGTTCTTCTCTGGTGTGGGTATTAAGGTGAAAGGAATTCTTATTGCCAAAGGTAACCTTTTCTTGCTCTTATACTCAGATTTTAGCATGAGCTTTCATTTTGCATCATTAGACATTAGCAAACTATTACACACAAAAAAATTTAAACAGGTAATAATTAGTAATAATTTGATACAGCATGACACAATAAGTACTCGCTGAAAATTTTAGCTTGATATGCCCAATAAAATGAGTTTTTGGAACCTTAAAAAATCATAGAGAGTTTCATGGCTAGCAACTTCGCTGCAACCTAGATTTTCTCTGCAATCTCGACAAAAAGACAAAGATAAAAACACCTTCTTTCAAGTAAAAGTATTTCGAAATATCGCTTTTCCTTAAGAAAAGCGCAGTGAGAAATTTGTTTTGAAGTAGTTCCAGTCTAACCGATTTTAGTAGATCTGGAGACATTTAAGAGAACAGTTCCTTCTAACGATAGAATTTTCCAAACATTTTTTAAACACGCCAAAACCTTTATGAAAACTTTTCGACAATTTCTGGCGAAGCTTTCCCGAAAAATCAAGTTTATTTTTGTATCGTATATAATTAAAATTGCGAGTTAGTATATAGTTAATTTTAACACGAAAAAATAAAATTCATGTCTTCAAATTGCTATGTGATATCTTTTATATCTTTTCCTTCTTCTCAAGGAACGGAGAGCAAGAAGATCAGTTTGAAACAATTTCAGTCGAACGCTTCAGTCGAACTGGACGCAATTAATGGCACTGTCCCGTATAACGACGGAATTCGCCTCAGAGGTGGCAGAAACTACAAAGAGGGGAGACTGGAGCTGTACATTAATGGACAATGGGGCACGGTGTGCGATGACTTCTGGGATGTTCGGGATACACAAGTGGCCTGCAGACAGCTTGGGTTTCTGGGTGCTAAACGACATTGGACCATTGGAGGAGGGACTGGCCCTAGGTGGCTCGATGACGTCAACTGTAACGGAAGAGAACCAAACTTGCTCCGCTGTGCTCATCGCGGCATTGGAAGCAGCAGCTGCAGTAAGGATATATTAATTTACATTTTTAATTTTATTGTTGCACGTTTGTTTTTTGAAAAAGCTTTGTTCTTAGACTTAACGTGGATAAATTAAGGATTGAGTGATTGATTGATCCTCTTCTGTTCGAGGTAAGAAGGATAAGGAACTAGTATGTAAAAAGAGGCAAATTTTCCTGCAACTTGCTATTGGCTCGAGTTACAGTACCTTAAGTCTCATGCAAATGAACCAGTGCCAACAAACAAACAAATAAACACCTGTACATATATATATATATATATATATGTTATGTTTTGTGGGGATTGAGAAAGCAGAGCTAATTGTTTGTTTCAGTTTTCAAATTTCCATTCACTTTTATTTTACTGCACTTTATTTTGCTTGGTTTGTTTTGTATTCTTATACAGTGGACCATGTAGCTAATCTAAGTAAAAATGGATAAAAAAAATTTAGTTTTCCAACCTTCTCTTCACGAAACTGTATAGGCGGTCAACAGAATCAGAATCAGAATATTGATTGATTGATTGATTGATAGAAGTCCTTTTTTTGATGAGTTGGTTTTTAACTCTGGAGAGGCACGAACTTCGAACTTTCTTTGGCGTTTATCTGTTATAAACAGGTATTATAGTTGTGTGCACTTCCTGGCACAGTATATTTAATTTTTGGAAAACACATTTAGATTCTGTTGGTAACTTTTAACCATTACAAAAATGTTGTTGTGGTAGTTTTTTTTAATAGTAACTCAGCTAGTTTGTGGCTAAAGTAGTCTCAGATTCTAAGAGAACTTATTAGTCTTACGAAAGTATTCAAACATGAAAACAAGCGGGTAACATTATCTTTTTCCTTGAGTCCCTTGTCCCGCAGCATGTAAGCACCAATCTGTCTTGGGTTGTTTTCTTGTTCTCCTATACCCTGGACATCACAGTTGTCAGTTTCAATTTGAGGTAGCAAGAAGTGATTAAGTGTTTTTCTTCCTTATAAGATAAAGAAATGTAGAAATTTATATTAGTAAATATCACTTATCTCTAAACGTACAAACCGTTTTTTAAAAGTTCTTAGCTATTTTAAATACGAAATTATCGTATTATTGTTCTACAACCATTACTCAACCTGGTCACAGAAATAACACATATTTTTGTCTCGTCTCGTTCTTAGCCCACAGGGAAGATGTTGGTATAGAGTGTTACACACTGTTATCACTTGCTGCAACAAAACTATACTGGAGTGGAATAGAGTTCAGCAATGAGCAAGCAGCAAAGCTGTCCCAGATACAGCATGTGGATATTGAAAAAGCATTCACTGCTATAAAGTCTTCTGTAGCTGCTCCTGCACTGCGAAATGTCCGCGTGAAAGAAGCTGCCTATGGCGTTCAGCTAGAAAAGTTAGAGAACCCGCTGACCATAACTCAAAGCTTGTTCACAGGAAGTCTTATGAAAGGTATAGAGATTACGAGCGGTCATGTATCAATAGACATCCGTGATACTACTGTTTCAAGCACAGCTAGAGGTGATGGAATGACTCTAAAAATGATTACCGCTGATCCAAAGGACTTGTGTTCCTATGTTGAAGGCACAGGAAGCTTCCCATTGAGCCTGCAGGCAACAGGGAAATCCAACAAAAAAGTTGAATGTCTCAAGGTAAAAGGCTTGATGAAAAAATTTAATTGGTAAATTTCTTCTATCAGCAAACATACCGGAATCGAAGGTTTAAAAAGTGTAAATTTAAGTTAAAAGTGTTTTGAAACTGAATAGGGTAACTTGGTGTGGTGATAAACGTTGATTAGGGGAGGGAGCATTTTACCCTTTCTCAATGTTTTGCAAGTTTTGCAAAATTTAAAATAAAACTTGCAGTAGTAAGAAGACATCTTTTGACATTAAAGCATCACTTATTATTTATACAAATTAGTTATGCAATTTAAAGTTTCAATAAAAGACGGAAGGATTTTTTACAAAATTCGTTCCATTTTCTTCTTCTCCATTTTTTGGATAATTTCCTATATAGGCACATAAGTACACGTTTTCTCTAAACTAAACTAAAATATGTTTTTAACTTTGCTAAAAATATAATTTTGCGTCCAAAATGGCAAACATATTGTCCAGCGACCAATGCCATAGTAACAGTTCTTAATCAAAACTTGACTGTTGCCATGAGAAATAATTAGCAAGGCCAAAACTGCTTCCCTGCCAAACGGCCAGCTTTTATCTGTATCCATTTTCAAAAATCCTGGAGGTCCAAATATATTCCAATAAACACTGGTGTTTCTTAAACCCCTGAGTGTTACGGTAGGATTCAAATCACACAGTGGTCAATTCATGAAACATTTTTCTGACTACTTGTACGAAGAGAGTCCATCGCCAAAACGTTTAAAAGAGTTTTCTAAACCTCTACAAATACTAGGACTACAAATGGAAATGTTCCCTTGGATAATGCTTGAAACAAAAGCACAAGAATTGCATTCCATATATTTTGAGCATATGTATGATACAATGAAAATGAAACAATGATTTAGCATATTAATTACATGAAAATCATACCCACTTTTTATGCCATGATTAGCTTGTCTCCATCAGGCCTTAAGGTCGCTACGCTAGTAACTGTAACCTTGCAATCCCAAAGACCCAATACCAGTCAAACTCGAAGATTCCAACAAATCATACACCCATTAATACCCTGTGTGATTCATTAGATTCTACAAAGAGCTCAGGGCAACACCCTAGAAATACATTACCAATCACTAGCAGGTGATGGATACGAACTGGAATTCAGAGATGGCGACAACGTCAATGCAACGTTATTGTCACGGGTCACGCAAGGGTACAATGGCCAGACTGTGGAAAGTGTTACAACTAGCAGCAATAAGTTATGGATAAAGTTTCGTTACACAGGACGGAATTCTGCGAATTTAAAGTTTACTGTTATGGAAGCCCAAGGTATTGTGAAAGTGGTTTTGTGGTTTGAGACAAGATTGTACATTTTTGGTAATATACTATGTTCGTATTAACCGAAGTGTCTTTTGGCTGGGGCCTTTTGACGTTAAATGTATAATGTAATCGCCTGCAATTTATGCAAAATTGATTGTGCAAATTAAAAGAATGTGAACCAAAAAACGGAATTTTTCAACAAAATTCATTCTACTTGCATTATTTTATCCTATTCTTCAATATTTTCATATTTGAGCCTGTAAATGTTTCCTGCTAGTTTCAAGAAAATTTTAAAACAAACTTTTCTGCTTTTTTCAGATCTAGTTGCTTTTTCAGTCACCAATAGCAATTTCAGTGATAACGCAGGGATGGGTGTCGGCCTTGAAGACATCACGGGGGCTGTGCGCGTAACAAACACGAGTTTATTGAGGAACTCTTATCGCGGCTTGTCTGTTGAGAGAATGATCGGAGCGCTGCAGATAAAAGAGTCAAGGATTGTGAAGAACAGCGATACTGGGTTGGTTGTAACGTACTCCAGTACCAGACAGTGTGTTGTCAGTGATTCAACTGTGAATGGAAATAAACTCAACGGCTTGCATTTAGTCAGGTACCGTAATGATAAGATTGAAAAGTCATTTAGGGGATCTCTAAATGTTGCAGGTACTTGGGATTGGCGATCTCCAAATATTTATAATATCAGTTCAGGTTAGGGGATCTCTAAAACTTTGTAAGACGAGAGGAAAAAGAGAGCCTATTCAATCTCAAGGACAAAAATGAACAGCCACCTCATGTTATATATCAAGGTAATTGTTCTTGCGGTGAAATCTATATTGGGGAAACAATGCGTAACTTCGATGTAAGAACGGAAGAACACAATGATACTACGCGCAATTCAGAGCCAGCTCGACACCTGAAACAACACCAGTCCTATGAATTCAATAGGAGAGTCATTTGCACAGCACGTAGTTTCTTCAAGGGTAAAATACTTGAAAGGCTTTTCATCCAACTAAAGAACCCATCTCTTAACAAACAAGTTAATTGTTATATCGCCAATCTATTCCCAACAGGAATAACGTGAGCAACAATTTAGATATGCTTGACGTGAACAGTTTTCATTTCCCCTGACGATGACTTGATGACGAAAACGTTTGGATTTTAACGTTTTTATCAAGCTTATAGCCTTTATCTATTTTATTAATTTGCAAGAATTGCAATATTTGTTTTCGGTTAGGGATTTCTTAAATATTGTAATAGGGGTTTTTGGTTGGGTATTTCTGGAAATTGTTATGGATAATAAACTGACCTTTCTTTCAGCATGTTTACCGAAAACGTGATTTTAATCGTTGAATCAGTACTATGGGCTGTACGACATTGCATCGTCTCTTTACTTTTGTACCTTGCATTAAACCGGCCGAGCAAAACGGAACAGCTACATCCTTGTTATAAAATTTTCAAGTGATTTTGTTCTAACATTTTTGAGCGTTTTTCCCTTTTAGTTTTCCCCTTGATAATCTGCTGGTAATTTCAGTTAATTTGCTTTTCCTTCAGAACATCTCTTCACTGCAATATCTCGGACACGACCTTCGATCGCAGTGGAACCTACCACGGGATTAATATCGAAAAAATGGCCGGCAAGATAAGAGCTCGCAACATTTCAACTTCCAGCAATGCTCGAGCTGGGCTCAGGATATACAATGGCCTGGGTTCCGCTGTCTTCAAGGAATCCAAAATGATATCAAATGGAGAAGACGGCTGCTGTATTACAAATCAAGGTAAACCTTCTGAAACTTGTGAGTTGAGTGAGTGAGTGAAGTACGTAAGTAAGTAAGTAAGTAAGTAAGTAAGTAAATAAGTAAGTAAGTAAGTAAGAAGGTAAGTAAGTAAGTAGGTGAGTAAGTAAGTTAGTAAGTAGCTACGTAAGTAAGTAAGTAATTAGTAAGTAAATAAGTAAGTAAGTAAGTAGTAAGTAACTAAGTAAGTTAGTATGTAAGTAAGTAAGTAAGTAAGTAGGTGACTAAGTAAGTAAGTAGATAGGTAAGCATTTAATTAATTTAGTAAGCAAGTAAACAAGTAAGTGAGTAAGTAAGTAGGTAATTTAATATTTGAGTAATTACTTACGTAAGTCGTTAGAAGGCAAGTAACTGCAAATAGGCAAGTGCTAAGTAACTATGTAGGTCAGTGGGTAAAACATCATATAAAAAGTTTGATATTATACAATTATCTAGAGTAGCTACAAAAGAGAGTACTTAGAGATAAGTACAGAAAGTCCCAATAATATAAACTGTTTAAATATTTTAATGATAGGATCTCAAACTTCTGAAATTTAAATTGTACATACAAGAACTCTCTCATTAGGATATGAAAAGTAAATGCAGATTAAAATATGTGGTTGTATTCTGTGTTTATTCATAGCGAAAACCTAAATAATTGAAAAGTTCAACGTTAATTTATTCTTCCTTGTTTATAGGCGGAGACTACGAATTCACTGGCTGTACAGCACGTAACAACATCAGGCATGGCATCAGTCTGTACGATGTTGAAAGCTACAACAGTAGAGACCCCCCACGTCGACGTTTCAGAAACTTCTTACTGGCAGAGAGTGACATCAGAAATAACAAGCAGTATGGAGTGAAACTCGGACCCGCGACACAGTATCTGAGCATTTCGAGTGCTAATGTGACAATTTCTATATTCAACAACCATATCAGCAACAACTCACTAGGCGGTTTGCGCTTGGCTCCAGACAATTACAGGTACGTACTTCATTACGTGCGAAGGAATCAGGTATTGATTCGATTTTCTTTCTTCTTTTGCTGTAAAGCAGGTTTTGATAGACTACATTCAAGTCGTTGAGCGCGAAAGCTTTGTACCTAAAGCGAAGTAGCAACTTCTTTTAAAGTTTTAACTTGTCCAGTTTGTGGTCTTTCCAAAACAACTGATTTAAATGAATTACTGTACAGTCGAACATTGCTGCAACTATTCAAATAATTCACTCCGAATAAGATGTTTTAAGTTCTTGAAGTCTGAGAAGATAAGGAGAAAATGGGAAATATTTTTCCGGTTCGTGATTGCAACAAGCACCAACCGCCAAAAATAGAGTCAATACTTTTTGAAAACTACGATTCTGAAGTCACTGAATGGAGTTTGTCAACTTAAAAAAGAATCTGTGCTTACCATACTCCTCCCAACAAAAGCAGACGGGGCTTATAGCAAACGGTAATAAGGATTCCTTCAACAAGAAAGTCAAGTCGTACTCCCAGCATTAGTGAAATCTAAATTTTGAAAAACACAAAACGACGGTAAGCAGTGATGGGATTTTGGTAGTTTGTTATCTCTATTTGAGAGCAAATTTGGAAGCATTTTCCCACTATTTTTCACAGTTCGAACGTCTGGGCGGATGTCCATCCGTTTCTGACACCTTATCTGCATGGCGTCGCAAAATGTAGGCAATTTGACTGGTGATTAATTTTCCACAGACAAAACTATTCTATAAAAATAAAATTTTAGCTTGTAGAAATAGACATCATAGAAAGTCATTCCCTGATCTCGTTTTCATTAAATTTGGCATCAGGCTTTTAAGTCCATCAATTCGAAATGTTCCTTTTTATAATGTTCCCAGATCTATTCACCTTTATTTAGAATTTCCAATAATCTGTTAGAATATATATATATATATATATATAATTAGAGCAGAACAAATGCTTTTTCTGTAATTGCAGATTCAGCACAAGTAGTCCAAGAAATCGTCGAGTTTTGGTTCAAATTGCTCGAAACAAGTTCCATGACAACAAAAAGGATGCTTTATATTCGTACTGCGCGGGTGTTCTGGGTTTACAAGCAACGATCGAGGAGAACGAGTTTGTAAATACAAGTCTAGGTACAGTGTTATACATGTTGCTAGTTATGTCTTGTATCAGTTTAGTTAAGGTGGAACTGTTGTCATCAAACTACACAGTACATTAATTTTTTCAGTAATTTATCAAACTCAATTGAGGTTTTACTTTTTGCCATTCGGTATGTTGTAAAAAGGTGTCTCAACTTTTTGTTCTTGATTACAAAGATAATGAATTATGCTAAACTTACTGAATTAAAATGTACTGTATGTGTAAATATATAATTTATATTCTCACATAATTAAAACCATTGTATTGAAGAGAGAGAGGGAGACAGAGAGAGAGAGAGAGAGAGAGAGAGAGAGAGAGAGAGAAAGAGAGAGAAAGTAAACTATGGACGTGATTAAAATCTGACCATTTTGAATTTCCAAAGAAATAATTATGAAGTTTGCTTTTTTATATATCTTAGGAGCATGTTACATTTTTCCGTTATTTTTTTAATTGGAGCATCTCTTTCAGGTATAATTTAGTTATATTTTTTGTGTACAATTTGCTTATAGGAAGAGTGGTGACCTTTGCTGATGGAACTAACTGCGGATCGACAATGAGTAATCCTGTTGAGCTCAAATTTATCTCTAACACCTTCTCAAACAACGTTGTAGAGAATATAATCTTTGTCGACTTCTTCAACTGGCCAAACATTAGAAGTGCAGACATAATCAATAACACTTTCGCTAACAATAGTGAGACCGATTTGTTCCCCGGCTTCTTTCGACGTAGCACAAAATATGCTGTCATTGTTCTTAAAGAGGGCAACTTTACCCTCCATGAAAACAAGTTTGTGAATCCAAATTTCACATTTCAAATATCCACCATGCTTTACAACTTCAAAAGCACCGTTGCAGCACAAAGGAACTGGTTTGGAACTTCGAAACAGTGTAGCATTAGAGACAAGATTTTCGACTTTGAAGATCGCGTGCAGCTGGCAAAGATAAGTTACTTCCCTTATCTTGCCTCGCCGGATACAAGAGATGTTGTTTCAGAAAACATTGCCAGAAAATCGTGTTTCCTTAGTGGGAACCAACTTGGTGGAACACTGGGAGAGTCTCTAGTACTGAATGACCTGGGTTCACCCTATATAGTTAAGGACGATCTTATTGTCCTTCCAAATGGTTCACTCACCATCGCTCCTAATGTTACCCTAATATTCCCTCCTCGTTCAGCCTTTGTGGTTCAAGGGCATATAGCAGTAGAAGGTACAGCAAACGAAAACGTAAGGTTTTTGTTGGAAAGACCTTATAACAAAGTACGTCTTGTTGGAGGTGCAGGCCCTTGGGAGGGGAGGGTGGAGATGCTTTACAATGGTACGTGGATGTCACTATGTCTGGGTTACAGAGGCTTCCAAAACGAAGGTACAGTCGTCTGTCAGCAACTGGGACATAGTTACTACAGGTACGGAGCTTTTTCCTCTGCCGATTGATTATTCATAACTGAAGAAATGTGAATAGCAATGACGGAGTGACATACACTTGTTATCTTTATTTAGTTATGACCATCAGTTCTGAAGTATATCGTCACATGTTTTCATTATTTTATAGTTGGTTATCTTCGTTGTTAAGCTTACCTTTCTCTACTTAGCTTTCTCGGTGTTACATCTTTATTTATACTGAGTTGATCGCTCACATAAATAGGAGAGTGAAATCTAAGTTTTTGGCCAGTGCGTTAGCCTTTTCATAGTTAGTATGAGTGATTTACAACTGTGGGACCTGGATCAGCTAATGTACGACCAAACTAAACTGTTTCACACCAGAGGCTTCGGAGATAAAGGGCTGTGGGAGCTCTAGGCCCCCATTTTTTCAAGATTATAGAATTACTGAGAATTATATTTCCAGCCCCACAACTTCAACTCACTAGTCAGCAACCTCCCCCCCCCCCCATCTCCTCTCACCAGCTACTTTCAAACTGGCATCGCGGTGCTTGTGCTCGAGTGAAAGGTTGCAAGTTGCAGCGACCGCCGTCCAGGTTAGTGTGGGTCAGAGAGCTCAGTGTATAGGGCTTCCTTCACACCTCTTCAAACCATTTAAACCTAACCGGATGTGAAAAAGGTCAGTGTAGTGGCCGAAAACTTTGGCGACAAAATAATTAGTTCATCGCTGGCAAAATGTTTAACTCAATAGAATCTGAATAGATGAATCTCCACAGCAATATTAACTGAGTTTGATTTGTAGTTCTGGCATTTTACTTTTATGACCTGTTTTTCTTTGTGTAGCATTCCTGATCACATTTGTCTCATTTGAATTCAGATCTATTTGCAAGATAAACATAAGCTTGGAAGTACAAAAAATATTTTTAATTGTATTTGTAGCCATCGATCACTTAGATCTGGAGAACTACTAACATACAGTTTTGTTCTGCCACCACTTTCCCAGCGACGCACTTGAACCTGCAACAATTACTTGATGATGTTTCTATCAAGTATCAGGTTCGATCAACAGTAGTTTTAAATAAGTATCAAACACTCATTTTGCAGCTATTCCAGTTACTATGCAAGTGGAAAAGAGAACTTCTTTATTAACAATGTGGCCTGTAATCCAGGACAAGGCAATGATATCACAAAGTGTAACCGCCCAAAATGGTCAATCGGCTCGACATGTCGAGGATATGTTGCATTTGCTCGCTGCCACAGAAATTACTGGGCCGGTATACAGTTAACAATGTCACACAAGCGAAGTAAACTACACCATTTGTACCTGGAAGAAGCTGGATACGCATACAGGAATGACATCAAAATGCCGGGATATGGCATCCGTGTTGATTACAACGATCATGATATTACTGCACTGAAGATTGTCAACTCTTCAGGGATTGGAATGCAGGTTGTGTATAATAATCCGCTGTCGCACAGATCTGTCATGCCAAACTCTTCTATTGTTAACGTTGCGTCGCACGGTCTACGGTTCTTGTCACCGTTTATGACACTGACTCACGTAAATATAAGCGGCAGTGGTGGTAAAGGTATTTTGTACGAGAGCAATTGGGACCCAATGAACGCGCACACTTCAGATATGGCAAGTCCGGAATTACTGAAAGTTCTTCCCCTATGTTTTCAAAATAGCACTATCTTAGAACCAGAAAAGACGTTCTATTTTGTCTATAAGGACTTGGTTCCTTTCAAGAAATCATGTGACCTCGTCTTAAGCACAGAACCAGGGTATAAGATTTCCATACAGATCATCTACCATAATATCCAAAGTTACCAGAGCTTGCAGGTCTTTGATGGTGCAAATGAAACGTTGGAAGAGAGAATGTGGGAGGTGAGGCAGCTCAGCTGGCAAGACAGGCCTGTGATTAACTCAACGGATCGTTACCTCTTCCTACGATACTCCAAATATCAGAGCAGAAACCCAGTTTTACATTTCCTCATCTTCACTGTAAAAGGTAACTATATCAAATAGATTATGCAGACGCGATTTCCATGGTCTTATAGCTTATAATGCCTAGGCCGAATAAACTGGCCCACTAACAATCTTCTTATTCTGAGAACCGTCAAAACAAAATCAATTTTTAATCACTGGTAAAAGGCTGAGAACTATGCTTTCTTAAGAAGACAAGGAATTGGACCTGACATATGGACGGTCACGCTATACAGACCTGACATATGGACGGTCACACTATACAGACCTGACATATGGACGGTCACGCTATACAGACCTGACATATGGACGGTCACGCTATACAGACCTGACAAATGGACGGTCACGCTATACAGACCTGACAAATGGAAAGCGCTCTTAGTAACAAAGCTTAAATTTCCATTTTTGTTTTGTATAATAAAATATTTTGCTATCAGTTTTGCGAAAAAAAGCTTGCAGGGTGCACATTTATAATGTTCAATAGGTAGATGTACCTAAAAATAAGGTAAAGAAAATGAATAGAAACGTGTAAAGATTAAAGTAAGTTACCTCTCCTCTTCTTGCTATTATTATCATTATTTCTATTACTGTTACTATTGCCATCATTTTATTGTTTTAATTATTAACCACTATGATACCTTTTCATTGGACAGAAGAAACAGTTTTGATTGAGCCACGAGGAATCATAAATATAACGAGTTGTGAGACCAGTGCAACAAAACAGGAAGGAATAAGCATCGGCGGTAACCGCATTCACAGCCTCGTGATTGATGACTCCTTTATCCGAACGTCTCAAAGCTACGGTAAATAACTTGACATAAAAATGTTTTCTGGATGCTTAAAGACAGGGTCGGGGTTTTTCTGATCTTAACCGTAAAGCGTCGTAAAATACTTTATTATCGCGTCGGTTGTAATGTTAGGTGGTATAGCTGGTGTGACTAATTTCATCTTTTGATTTCCCACCCCTTTAAAGGTATTTCAATTATGCCAAGGACAGTCGATCAAGCGCTCATCAGAATGACAGTTGTTGTATTGAACAAACTTGGAATTGTAATGAATGGAGCATTTTCAGGTGCTATTAAGATACTGAACACCGAAATTGGCAAGTCAGTGGGAGACGGCATCTTAATACAGAGTGACGGCAGGAGGTCAGTTGATATTATCAACTCGACCATTTTCGAAAATGGCGATCGCGGATTGCGTATTCATGGCAACTGGTTACACATGAGAACAAGGTTATTTATCAGTGGGAGTGAGTTTCTCAAGAATGGTCGTGGTGCGGTAATGTCCTATAACGACTATAAAGGAGAACAGACCAAAATAGTTTTTAACAAAAACTTCTTCATTGAAAACCGTGGAACAGTGATTGAAGTCTCGCGAGGAACGTATCTTACCGAATGGATATTTACTAACAATCTGTTTTTTAACAACACAGGTAAAAACTGCGGCACTGTTATTATTAACTCTTTTACTCAATATAATAACTTAATACGGAGCGGGAACTCATTTAGTAAAACATTTTGTAAAGGTAGTGGCACTAAAGTTAGTATTTGCAGTTGTAGCAGTAGTTATGGTCGTAGAAATAGTAGTAGTAGTAGTAGTAGTACTAGTAGTAGTAGTAGTAGTAATAATAGCAGTAGTAGTAATAGTAGTAGTAGTAGTAGTAATAGTATTAGTAGTAATAGTAGTAGTAGCTGTAGAAGTAGTAGTAGTATTAGTACTAGTAGTAGTAGTAGTAATAGTAGTAGAAGTAGTAGTAGTAGTAGTAGTAGCAGTAGTTGTAGTAGTAGTAGTTGTTATTGAAGTAGTAGTAGTAGTAGTAGTAGTAGTAGTGGTGGTGGTATTAAGATTAGTAGCCGCAGTAGTAGTATCGTGCGCAGTAGAAGTGTAGTAGCTGTAGAGTAGTTAAGAAACAGTACTAGTAGAGTTAGCAGTTCCAGTTGCATTAGCAGTAGATTTCGTAGAATATGGTGAAGATCTTATAATACGTATCTAGTTGGGGCATTTTCTTGGGGTTTCTTGCTGGATCAAAGTTGAAAAGCCACAAATATCGGAAAGTACTAACTTGGCAGGCTCATATCATTTGCCAATTGGCTTCCTTCATTTTAATGTGACTCGAAACATAGCTTGGAACATAACGTAACAATTCAAGGTTTGCCTACTAAAATTTAAAACCATAATAATACTTCTTTTTATTATTTTAGGATATTTTGTAGTAGCTACTGGCACCTCAGACCGGACAAATTCAAACTATAGGCCTGGTTATGAAATTCGAAATAACCAGTTTGTTTCAAACCAGTGTGAACAGAAAGGTGTAATCAACATTCAAAGGGATTCGAAGCTGTTGCTAATAAATGGTAACTTATTCTATAAAAATCGCGGAGTAAACATTTTGATTGAAGGCAGTGTCAGCTTTGCTCCTTGTAGAATTGGGTTCAACGTGTTCGAAGAGAACTTTTCACCATCTGGTGGCGTGGTGGAGACACTAAGAATTGAAAGAGATTTAGCAATTGCTAACAACACATTTCTGGGCAACGAGGCTCAGAACATCGTGTTTCTACAAGTTGTTGAGAGCGTCAGTCCTAATATGGTAAAACAAATCCTGCAATTTACTAACAATACGCTGCAGTTGAACAAACCTTCAGTGGACAGAAATCCGAAGCTAGAGTGTGCTGTGTCTTTAACTGGAAGCATTTCATTTAAAATACTAGAGTTTCATTACAATAGGCTCAACAACAAGGAATTTGAAGCTGAGGTGTGTTTGAGGTTTCCTGTAACTACCTATAAAAGCGAAGTCAACTTCTCTTTGAACTGGTGGGCAACAGAAGAAGAACCCGTTATCCGTGAAAGAATTGTCGACTTTGACGATAATTATGACTATCCTGTTGCAAGATATGCTCCATTTATATTAAAGGAACACAATATTGACGCTTTATCAGACAACAAAGAAATTATTCCAGTTCCTACTAAGATCCTTTCAGGGCGATTACACGAATCATTGACATTGACGGTGGAAGATAGCCCATATTTGGTAAAAAGAGACCTTACAGTATTACCAAACGTGACCCTTACTATAGACCCAGGAGTCGAGGTTAGAGTGTCTGAGAAGAGGAGCATTCTGGTTCTAGGAACACTAATCGCAAAAGGTACAAAGAAAAGAAAAATTTATTTTAAAGCTGTCGAAAGTGTTCCTTTAACGAGCAGAATACCTGTTCGTCTTATCGATGGAATTTTCCCATGGCAGGGACGCTTGGAAATCTTTTACAATAAAACGTGGATGCCAGTATGTGAAGAAACAGGGAAAGACTCAAAAACTGTGGATGTCATTTGCAAGCAACTTGGCTACAAAGGGTCCTCTGCTCAAAAACCCAAAATCGCAGCTGTCAAGTTGTCGCAAGTGAATTCCAATCCATCATGGCCTTTTCGTGTTAGTTGCTACGGAAACGAGAGTACAATTGATAAATGCCAAATGATACCAGCTTCAGAGAGCTGCAAGTCAAACCATCGGGTTAGACTAAGTTGTACTGAGAGAACTTGGGGAGGGCTCCGATTTACGTCGAAGCCAGAAGATCTACCATATCAAAGACAATCTGTTTTGGAAAACGTTGATCTCATTCACTGCGGCAAAAGACAAGACACAGAAGTTGCCGGAATAGAAACTGTTCTTTCTATTCCAAAGCTAAAGTTTGTCTCAGTTAAAAATTGTACCTCTGGAGGCTTAACAATCTTCTCACCTGAAGCAACTGTCCTTGTAGCAGAGTCTACTCTTTCAATTACTGGAAAGATTGGTGTTACTGTGGTTAAGTCACAGGCGAGAACCAACCTGGACCGTGTTGTTTCATCACACAACGAACATGGTGTTGTGTTTGCTACACCAAGCATTGAAAACGTTCCGAATCTCTTTAACGGGAGAATAAATCTTTGTTCTTCTTTTAAAGAGATAAAACTTGAAAGTAAAGCATTATTGTATTTTGACATTCTAAGTTTAAAACCAACTTCTGCAAATGAGGACTGTCGAAGGAAACTTATAGTAAGTCAAGGTCGTGGTGTCAAATTAAATTTGCTGTATTATCAAGGAGACCAAAGAATCCAGGTATATTTGGATGCAAAGAGAAGACCTCTGTTAAGCAAGGGGAAGAACCGTTATAATGACGAAATGAAAGTTTTCTTAGAGAAAACCTTGTATGCTCCTGGTCAGACAATATCGGTTTACTGGAGTGGTAGTGTACACTCGAAGATCATGATTCAAGCTGAAAGCTATAAACTAAGCGGTAAGTTAAGACATCAAATATTTATTGTACGTCATGTTACATACAAAACAGGGCCTTTTATATAGTCTGTGTTCTAATTGGCTAAGGATGACAAAAGTGATGTTTATATCGGAGACTAAAGACGCTTATTTCGATTCCTATCTTACAAAAGCCTTATAGAATAGTAATATAGATATGTAGATAGACAAATATCTAGAATGCTCATACACATAAAGTAGGTTGTAAAAGGATAAAAAATACAGGCTACGAGAACAATAACAGAAATTTTGTAGAGTTTCTAACATGAACAGTACTAATTAGAAGGGACGTAACAATTTTGACACCAATTGCTGTGGATTTTTAAAAAAGGACGAGTCACAATATGACAAATTGACACTAACCAAAAATTTTAACGACAAAAATTGAAGGGATAAAAAATATTACAAGCCGTTTATAATGACGCTGAAGAAACTTCTTGAGCTGCTGTATTTTGAGGAGAAAGTTGTTAGTTTTTCTGTTGAAAAGGAGAGGAATCTTATAAAATTATGTTCATCATTACAAAATATAAAGGTCGCACTAAAGATAATATTATCAATTGGTTATATAATTTAAAGCCAATGTTAAGTTTTAGTTCTATAACTACTTTCATTCGGTTCATTCGAAAATTTAAAATTCATGATCGTTTCGTTTCACGAGGAATAGAAACATGTTGGCTATCCCTTTTTATCGAACAGCGACCGGTCAACGGTCCATTTTATTTAGAGCCGTTAAACTGTGCAAGGATCTGTCAGACGATCTGAAATGCCTCGACAATCTAAATGATTTTAAGTCTGCCTCAAGGATTTTTTTATTTGAAGAATATTACAATTCATTGTAGGTCTTTCCCTTTTCTTCATTGTACTTAAGGTATATTTTATATGTTTGAAATTTTAAATCAAGGTATGTAATTAATTTCTGAAAATCCCTCTGGGAGGTTTTAATAAAGTATTACTATTATTATTATTATTGTTAATATTTCATAATTAAGATGAATTAAAGATCGATAATGTAGCACCAAATGTTTTTTTCAGACGGACCTTGCACATTTGAGAACGGTCTCTGTAGCTGGACTACAGTCAAGAATATTACTGTACGAAACATGAACATGACAACTACATGGTGGACAACTGTCGACGGCTACACGTATCAAGCTGGCTGGGATAACTCTTATTTATCTCCAACAGGTACGTACTAGCTGTTCAGCTTTTAAATCATTTATATTTCAGGGGCCGCGGAGCGTTTTTTACTATTTAACAATAGTGTTAGAGGACATGTCGTACAAACTTTAACTTTAAGTTTCTGGAGATTCTTCTCCGTCTTCAGAAAGTTTGTCTGGCAAGCCTTAACCTTACTCAGACTGGAAGGCACAATGCCCCCGCGCCAACTTAAAACATTTGTGTCTTTTAGACTATTCAAGATAATTGGTTTAAATTTTAAGCGTTTCCCTTAAAACATTGGGGAAGACAGTTTCATTTAAAAATGGTTAAATTTAGTTTATCGGTTAGGATGTTGCCATGGTAACTACGTTCTGAATTGAAGTTTTGCAAATTTGGTCATTTACCGTTTAATATCCTCATATTTGGTTTTAAAACATGAAGTGTGTGAGGTTATGTTGTTAACCACTTCATTGCCAATTAAAAATGTATTAGTCTTTTATATCATTCAGTTCCACAATAATGCCACCGCCAAAAAGTCAATTTTTTGTTGGTGTCGATTGTTTTAGTCAACCTGTATTCAAATAACTGCAGGAACGTAAAAAAACCCAAACGCAATTAGCAAACCTGACCAGGGAGGCCTTTCGACCGCCCCCTTAAAATGTCATTGTTTTCCTTATTCTATCCAACAGGAAGGCTGTTGTACATCGGTAATGGCCGACAGTGGCCGGCTCTGAGCGGTCGAGCAGCACTATTAAGTCCGCTAATCTCTACCGAGTCTAACGTCTGTCAACTCGTGTTTTACTACAGACTGAAACATAGCAGACGTTCTTCGCTCTCTTTGTATCTACAGAGGCATCCAGGTAAAGTCTAGTCGATTCTGTAAAATAATATCTTTATATGTTTGCAAATGACTTAATGTTTAGGCTTTTGTTATGGGTTGTTAGAATTACAACATAAAGTTAACCCCTATTGCAAACTTCATTATATCACCAACAGTTTGGAATCTAAATCAACCTGTTCCATGTCTTATCTTGCTGCTGTTTATAAAGTGTAACCTCAAGAATTACAAGATGTATTATTGCATTTCAGTAGAAGCGATAAAAGGAGAGCTTCCAAGAAGTACAACATTGGCTAATACGCGATTTATTGGTATATTTTAAAAAACAATGGATAGTTTTAGCCCATGGTTCATATTGGTCATATTGGTTTAGTATTACTTTCGCTTTGTTCCTGCCTTGGACTGCGCCATTTAACCTGAAATTCATCTCTGCCTAGCTACCGACTTGTGTAGTCTGTAGGGTTATTTCGGTTAGCTTGCACCACTCTATTTAGATCTAGCTCCTTCTCCAAAATGTACACTTTTATAATACATTGGTAAGAAGCAAAAGCTTTTTGTTGATGTTGTTCTCTTTAACTAGTCAGCTAACTGATGTGCTGACGACTAAAGTACGGCTAAGGATGAGCTCCAACATGTGAGGATTACAATTGTTTGTATGACAACTTGTCCACCATCTTCTAAAAGCAATCAATCCTGAAGGTTCTTCCATTAGAATCACTATATGATCTTTTTGAACAACTCAATCTTCTTGACCACGTTTAACCTAAATTATTGTTGGAAATTGTTAAAACACATTTTAGCGTTTTAAGAAACATATTACACGTATATTACAAGTCTTTTCATACTTTTCACCATCAACAGGAGGAAACTTTGAGTCCTTATGGAATGTAAGCAATAAGGAGTTTGGGAGTTGGAAGAAAGTGAATTTGAAGATGCCGCGGGATATTGGCCCTTACCGTTTAATATTTGTAGGAGAGTACAATTCTACTACCAACTGGTACAGACGAAACATGGTTGTGTTGGACGATATCGAGTTGAAAAGATGCTCGCAGGGTATATATTTATAAATAAAATATGTATATAGTATAGGGTATTTGTTACTTTTATTAATATCATTTACGGAAGCATTTTCGCGATTGCAAATTGAATCCAAATGTGATTTTATTCACAAAATTTATAATGTTGCTTGTCTCCATGGACGGTTAAACTTACACTTCAGTGGCGAAACGGTTGTGTGTGCAGGACATTTCGGATTTTTTCTAATAGTCTTTCATAAAGGGAATGTGAAAGTAACGCATGTAGCTTTTCTAAAATCACTTAGTGTTTATATAGCTAAAATACATAAGGGGCTCTTGCACAACTGACAACAAACCAGAACAATATGTCGTATATGTACGTCCACAAGCAAAACTACATTGTCGAGTCAGTTGTGATTAGCATGTCAACATTGTTAGATAGGAAAAAGCTTAAAAAAAGTCTGACGTGGTACAAAATAATTATAGTGATTAGTGATAGACCTATAACAGCCAGGTAATCGGACATTTATCACGTGATCGGAGTAAGCCAATCAGCGCGCGCCCAAAAGGCACAATCCCAGAACGCGCTTCGAGATTAGTAACAACTGCTGTTGTTTTCTCGTTATGTTAAAGAAACATATTGCGTAAAATGAACTATTAAACAGACAAATTCTGTTAATTACATTCAACAAAGACAGGCGTTCCTAGCACGCGAGAGCCGATCATCTGGAGTGTAAATTTACTTTTCCCTTTTTGACTCAATCGAAACTGGAAAAAGTTTACTATCTCTAGAAAACTTGAACACCTCACTTTAAAAAAAATAAATCAAATTTCAAGAGTAAGAAAATACACCAACGGAAACACATCTTTTTATATGAATTATGAATACTATTGGTTTTCTAAACAAAAAGCGTTTGATCATAACTGTATCGCCATACGTTGTTTTCAGTAAAACATCAAGTGAAAGGTTGTGAAATGATCGGTAACCGTGGGCATGGTCTTAGCTACACATCCATCAACGACGCAGAAACCACACTACAAGTGCAGCGATCAAAAATAACAGCAAATGGAAACTCAGACTTAAGTAAAACTAGAACGGGAGCTGTCTATATAGAAGTGGCCGACAAGAATTTCTCCATCAGCAACAGTTACATAAGTAATAACAAAATTGGCGGAGTGCATGTAAAGTTGAGCAACAGTGAAGGTAATGGAGACAAATCAAGTTTGATTTATGGGAACACGTTTGAAAGAAATTCAAAGGAAACACTATGGATGGAGTCCTCCGCTGGACAAGGCAAATCTGTTATAGTATCAGGGAATGTTATCACACATAACCATGGATATGATAAAGTAAATACCAAACACTCTGTTTTTAAAGTTTCTGAAGTGATGTGTAACGTTCTTGACAATTTTCTTTACAACAACTCTGGACTCTTCATTTTTGAATACCAATATTCAGAAAAGAGAGGCGCCAAGCAAAACTTTCGAGGGAACACCTTATATCTAAACTATGGGCGTGGAACCAACTATGGAACAACGGTTTCTTCAAATGGACCTATGGGTTACTTCAACTGCAACTTCAAAAACCCCGCGAACTTGTACGAGTTACTCACCAAAACTCCAGCCGTAGCTTCTCGTATATATGCCAAATCAAATTGGTGGGGCGTTGGCCTGGAACCGACTATCAAGGCCAAAATTCTTGACAAATCAAACGATTACAAATTGCCAGCTGTCATATTCAAGCCGTTTAAGAAAGTCCCACCGCGCAATTTGTTGTCTTGTAAGTATATTACTGCCTTTAACATAGCCTTAAATGTTTTATTTTTGTACAGTGACACAGCTGCAAAATATGGGTGTTGCAAATTCAAGTATATACGGATTCTAATTTGACGAAACAATATATTAATCATCTTACCGTTTCTATTTCTGTTTTAATCATCTTAACTCTGGTCGTGGATTGAAAGTGTTTTTGATGTAACTGGATTGGAACTGAAAACCAATCATCAAAAGCCCTTTTGAGTAGCACGAAGGCATAAAGAACATTATTTGAAACCTAAAAAGGATTTCAGAAGGGTTAATACTTAAAACATGCAATTTGTATGTAGTTACACTAGATAATAATCTACAAATTGTTTCCACGACAATAATCATTCCAAATTTAGTGTTGCCAAAATACGCCATCTGAGACGCTTCTATTTTATCAATTTTTGTCATATATATATTTTTTTCAATAAATAGAAAACAAATGGTTGAAAGACTAAAATTTGAAATAGGTTAAAAATGTGAGTTTTAATTTTTCTTTCATACAAAAATGTATATTTTGAAAGTAAAGCTTAATTGCATACTTTTTGCGCGCAAATTATAGTTGATGATATCACTTGAACAGGAACAAACAACACTCCCAATGAGTCAAAAACCAAACTTTTGTGATCCAAAGACACCACGTAGCATTTTACCTTAATATAAATCAAAGTTTTCAACTAATACACATATGCAATTTTAAACATTTTCCACGTTTTTGAGTATCGCATTTATAAATCCATGTAATTTAGGCTACATGCCAGCATTTTCCTTTGCCAATAAAGATAAGTAATTTGCAAAGACCGAAGAAATGAGGAAGACTTATCTCATTAAGACTTGATAAATTGTTAGTATTCATAGTAGATTAGCCAACAATATTCTAAGATATGACAAATTAATATTAATAGTTTCTATACACCCAAGATGCTTTTAAGACTATTGATTCAGAGCGTCAGGCTTGTTAGGTCAAAGCGTGATGTGAAAATCACATTTAAAAATGCTCAGCCGGTAGGTAAAATCCAGTCACCTGATTACTTTGTACCTGGCTTCATTTTCCTCTTCAGTTGGCTGTCCGGCCGGGTGGATGAACATCGGCTCAACGTGTTTTGTTTATAGAGGTGGTGCACAAACTTTCACGGAAGCAGACGAGTACTGCAAGGTATGTTAACAACAGCTGAATTTTTTTTATCACAAAATACCTCGATAACTCGATTTTCTTGCGACCTTTAAAAACTGTTGGCCCTTGCCCAGTTATTGCCACATGGGAGTTTGTTAGTCTTTTCAAAAATGTTACCCAATTAATTTAAGAGTAAAATTTATTATTTTATTGCATTTTAGACAGTTCTTTTAATACATATACGGTTGATTTTATTGCTTTTAGCGTTGCTATTGCATTTAGCTGCGATACGAGTCCTACATATCTCATTCATGCAACAAGGTAAACACCGCAGTGAGACATTTTGTGCTACAAGCCCTCATTGGGTGTGCAAACCCACTGTTACTTTTATTTCACTTGCAGTAGTATCGTCCTCTCTAATATGCAATACTGATGTATCGTTCTTGATAATTTCCAGTACCACGGTGGTCACATTGCGTCCATACACGTGGCTGCAGACAGAGACTTTGTTGACCAGCTCATGAGAAAGACAAGACCAGGCAAAGCGCTGCCTCCTCGTGTTTGGGTAACTACTGATGAACTCCAGGTTTGTCTTCCTTCATGTTGGTTTGAGCTTTAAGAGACGGTTATTTCGAGCTGTTGCCGCGACAAACAAATCTAGCAAAATGTAAGGTACAATAGTACCTTATTGTCCTATCGGTATCCATACACGATCCGTCCCAGTGCCATGGGTTTCCTTGCCGCTTAATGCAATCAACACAGATTTACCAAATTTCTGGGTACTGGCACAAGAATATCCTACGGAAGATTAGTCTTAAAGGGAGAGTTGCAAAAGGAAATAGCGCGGAGAAGGGTGCTTATAAGCTTGAACAAGATTTATAAACATGATTTTCACTATGGTATATAAAAATAATGCAATGTTGTAAAATAACAGCTAAAAAAGTAATTTTTTGGTGGTTTTATACTTTTGTATAAGCTGTCTTGTAGTTTTACAACTTTACAGGTTCGTGTATATTGCAAAAACTATATATTAAAAAATGCCAGAAATTCTAAACAAATTCTAGTTCATTCAGACCAGTTGTCCATGTAAAAAGTATTTAAAACATAAAATTTTACAAAATCATGGCTATCTAAGAAAAATTACAAACAAATTATTATGATATTAAAATCGAAGTTAAAACTAAAACCGTCTAAAATTGTAAAATTCTAATGGCAGCAATAGAAGGCTTAGTAAACATTATGCCCGATTGTCCGACAAAGAAACCAGCATGTCCGATCAAAAGATCTCTGCAGTTGCGCAGTTAAGTCGGACGTCTTGTAGTTATTAATAGTATATGTCAATCAATCTAATAATAATTATTGATATTAACCTTTCAAAGAAGTTTTATCGTTAAACAGTTCTTGTTACTTTTTTTCTTTTTCAATGCTAAGAAGACAGACGAGGCTGGGCTATGTAGGATGCAAGTTGGCCCAGGACAAAACCAACTGGTGAAAGTACCTTGTACTGATCTTAACTCATTTGCCTGCACAAAGACCGAAGGTAAGATTTCAATAAACTTTCCTTCTTTGTGCATCCGGGTTGTATGTACAGTTCAATAAAAAGGAAAACAAAAGTTATCACACGCAGACAGATTAAAACTACCAACGCTAGCCGTAATTGAACATTTGATATTATGAAAGACCGAATATACTCAGAATCTAAAGTCTATTGGTAGCTTCAGTGTGGAACGTGCGTAAGATATTCTAAAATATCCTTACCTGGATTGTCTTAAGTGATCCGTTGCCCAAATGGTTGTTATCACAACGGCGACTGTATTGGATCCACGTGTTTCTGCTACCGGGGATGGACTGGTGCCGACTGTTCGCGATATCACTGTCAGGACGTCCACAACTGTTCCGGGATGGGAGAATGTGTTGGGCCGAACGTGTGTCGATGTCTGCAAGGTTTCCTGGTTAGTTTTAGCTTAAATAGTCGTTGTCTATGAACTGTATTCGGTGCATTTTCTTTTTATCTTGTGCTTTGCATCTGATCCAAATCTCTTATTTTGAAAATCAAAGACTAAATAATAATTATTGAAGTATGATTCTGAAAAATACCTAAAATCAATACTTCACCAAACTAGAAAGTACTTTGCCAAATTTGAGAAAAAAATATACACAAGAAATTAGTAAACAATTGAATAAGTATTGAAAACACCACCCGTTCGAGAAGAATTAATAGGAAATACCACGAGTATTTTAGGAAAGTGACAGTAATACCATGAGTATGGAGCCTGACGAGTGGTATTTGTCACTCTTCATCAAATACGAGTGGTATTTTTCATTGATTCTTCGAGAACAAGGATGATGTTTTCTGTTAATACCACACCTAAAAAAATACGACCATTTTTCTGCATTTGACTTGTAGGACTGCGATTAGTTCGAACAATTTAAACCGGGAGCCTTTTTTGTTATTTTCTTCACTTTCTAAACTTCTCATTTTTGATACAAGAGAAAACCAGAAAGAACAAAAATAACTCGTGTTCTAAAATTTTCCTTGTTTGTGTTTCGTAATTTTGCGAGCGATGTTACCGAGCCGCCGTTCTCCTGCCATTTTTTTTCGTCTCTCTGTCTTGGAAAATATTTTGAAGTGAACTCATTGTGGAGCAATAAATTGAAATCAACTCATTTTGGAGCAAGTGAAGTTCCCGGATGACAGTGCCAATTAATGCTTTAATAGCACGTGTGCTATGAAGGATTTAATTACATGGATTAAAGAAAAATACACGGAAAATCAGCTAATCAAAGCCCAGTATTTTTTGGTGTGGTATTAAGCAGAAAATTAAATGTTAAAAAGGGTGACTGATCAACCTGCTTGAGCCATCATGCGACATGGATAGTGCGTAGACTGGGTAGAGTAAAGAACTTTATGGATTATTTTTAAAATATTTGTTATTCCTTGTTATACCAGGGTCGCGGCTGTACGTATTCTTACTGCAGTAAACATGTGAGGTGTAACTCGTGTATTCGAGAGCGAGCCTGCGGTTGGTGTGACAGTCTCCAGCGATGTCTACCTGGTGGGGAAAAAGCTCCTTACACGATGACTTGTCCTGATTGGTTCTACTACCGCTGTTATACTGTGGGATCCACTAGCCATTGTTCTGACAAGATACAGGTTACTAACCTAAGCGTTTATAAGTTTTCAGTAGTCCGAATAGTCGCAGACCAAAAGCTTATAACTTGAGTTCATGATTTTTTCTCGTTACCCAGAGGGTAGACTGCCATGCTCGTCAGTGCAACCTCACCATTGACAGGAGCAATAGGGAATCGTGCCAAAAGTGCCGCGACCTGGAAGAGTGCTTCGACAAACCGGTATTTTATTTAACTGTCTTGAGCTTTTTGAAACATTACTATAAAGGTACTTACTAAAACAATAATGTTAAACTCTCACCAGGTTCCCAACAAGTGCCGCTCATGGAATGTGACTCGCTGCCCGAATGGACTGGTACAAATAAACTACAACAATCCAAAAAGAACCAAGAATATCGAAATCAGAGCAAACGTGAAGACAATTAACCCGAATGCCACTGTCATCTACAACTGTCCAGTCATGTTCCCTGGGCGGGACTTTCCCTCACCAGTTTTTGTCATACCCGATATAGGCTTCAGACTTAAGAAAAAGGATGTAGTGTCCAGTCCCCAGGCGGGAGGGATTATGCATGTTGTTGACGAAGTTGCGCAAGAAGGTAAAGGAATAATTGCTTAAAATAAATGATTACTTGCTCTGTGATGAAAGTAATGATAGTTTCGGCAAAAATGATGGATTATCGGAAGGGATGAGGGGTATGATTTGCTTAATAGAAAGTATGATGGATTACTGGAAATAACGCGAGATTATTAAAAGATTGTCTCATGTTCCCGGCCGGAACACAAAGTAAATGTATCAAACCTGGACAAACGTGATTCATCAAAGGATTTTTGGTGGGTTAGGATGTTTCTATTAAAATTCTTCAGATAAATAACATAAAAGCCGAACTTCTGAAAAAGAGAAACAGTAATGATATTATGCAATTAGTGATCTATTAGTAATAGTTTATCAAAGAAAATTGCATTCCTTCAGGTCGATACACAATGGTGTTAGCCCATGAAGCACGTTTGGAGGAAGTCATAGCTTATGCTGATTTCTCTGAAAGTGTGAACGTCTCTCCTCCCGTTGATGAGTCAACTCTTGAAGAAGTGCCAACGGTGTCTGAAATAACTGACGTATTTTCAGGAGCTGTCAATTTCAACGGTAGTCGAATACATAACATACAGTACGGTAGGTTACAAGTATACTTATTTCGAAACGTAAAAGTTTACTTTCGAAGGTGTTCTACAGACTACGCTGCAAAGTACACATAACAACAGACATAATTACATACCTACTATTAAACCATTTTTATTTGGGTTTGTTTTATAACGTTTATATATACAGAAATACGGAAAGACAGATAATAAGTCAAAAATTTAAACACAAATGCACTACATACACAGACAGACCGACAAAAAGAAAGAAAGAAAGAAAGATCGATAGATGTATAAAAGAAAAAAAGGCTAGATAGATAGATAGATAGATAAATAGACAGATAGATAGATAGATAGCCAGACAGACAGACAGACAGACAGCAAAACAGATTGATTGAGTTGAAATGGTCTTTATTTCTTTGTTCAATGAGAAAATATCCTATCCAGGAAAACGCTTTTCTAACTCTTTTATTTTCCTTTATAAAATAGGAACATCTGTGTACAAGTGTGTGGGTCACACATATGAACTGGATGATAACCTGGCTCACTCTCACTACCTTGTAATGACCAAGAAGGCAGCTGCCGCCTTAGGTTTTCTTAACCGAGGTGATGTCATTGTATCGCGCATGAGCAGTGGGTTTATAGAAAGGATTAGGGAAGTCAACGAAACGGCGAACACGATCTTTATCCACACCGAGTATATTCGGTGTTCGGAAAACACTACTTGGAATGCTGGGTAGGGATTTAAAACTTTTCTTCATATTTCAAAGCCTGGTAACAACTGATCAGAAAGGAAATGAATGCAAACTGCCGATTCAAAAACAGCTTTGGCATATATATTGGGAAGCTGGAGTAGAAGCAAAAAAAAAAGAAAGGTTCCAAGACTTTTTTTTATAGAATGCTAAATTTCGAAACTCAATCAAAATTTCCCAAGATCAGTGTCTTTCAGGCAAGAGTAACTGTTATTATCTAAAACTTGAGTTTGAAATGGATTAATTTTTAAACTCTTTTGAAAAGCCTTCAAGTCTTACTTTTTATGCTCAGATTTAAGGTGCTACCACTTGACATGACTTGTGCCGGAGGGGATAACAACTTGGGCCTGGCATTGATAGACCCGGAAGTGACGTCAGAGAAGCCGTCAGTCAATGACACAATAGTGGGTCGTAAGAGCAGCGCCTTCATTTCCAAGGTATATTTTCTGTGTGGGAAGAAAACAGGAAAAAATACAATACAACATAATTTCACAACCAAAGAAGCCAAATTAAAATTTGCTTAATATTGCATAGGGGAGGGGAGGGAGGAGGGGGGAGATTTTTTCCTGAATCTGTGATTCGTCATTTTGGTGAAACATTGCCCTGTAAATTGTGATTGAAATGAATTGCCTTCTTGATAACGTAATTGAATGCTTCGTGACTGTTATTCGTGGAGACGTGACAATAGCCCCATCTTCCCCC
>JANSTQ010141118.1:0-23734 GCA_026167885.1 Bergia puertoricense
ATTCTCACGCATTTGCGTTCATCAATGTTGGAAGGTCTGCCATTTAAGTTTCATGATCAAAAATGTCAAAATTCGGTACAATTGAAGCAGAATGCCGTTTTTATGACGTCATGACTATAAATGCTTATATATTCTATTTACGTTTCTTTATCTGATGTCAGAATGACGTCAGAATAGCACCGCCCACGTTTTGTGGCCATAAGCTAATTACTACTGGAATCAGTGCAAGTTTTAAATCTACTGCTCTCTAACAATTTTGTAGTAGACTTAATGACGAAACAAACGCTTTTACCATAACAACCAGAACCCAATAGCTGCAAAACTATACAAAAATAATTACCACATAAAACACACCATTGACGTATAAAATACTCGTATTTATTATAAAAATTACAATTTCCTCAAATCTGATTGGGTCATTCAACTCTCTATTATTTATTAATCAGCCAGCAAAATCATTAATTGAATACTATCCGCTTACAAGACCCTGTAATCAGACACCTGTAATCTGATAGTTGAATGAACTCTCTGGCCAATCAGCAACAGGGAAATGGTAAACGATTAGCAAGAACACTGACATGGCCAAAACAAAATGGAGAATTTTACTTCCTATAGCAACATGTTTTTGTATCCAATGGAAATGCCACAATTCTTTGAAACAAAACAACCGAAAATTTCCTTTGCCCTTGTCAACAATCTCCTCAAGTTTAACAATTCCAAGCTTTCGCCAACCAGTGCAGCAGACTTTTCTCTTATTTTCGGAAATTGTAATTTTTATAATGAACTGGTAATATGATTTCGTGTCGTCCATTTCTGTCTGTAATCATTCTCGTTTTAAACAAATTAGACTCGCGCTACGCACTCATCCAATTTTGTTTAGTCACTCGAATGATTACAGACCGAACTGGCCTCCACTCATGTCCTATTACCATTACTAATGCTACCCAAAAGAGCATTTTACTGATTTTTGATCAAACCTCTCACAGTGCAAAGCAATCATCGTTTTGCAACTTTTTTCTTCCAGCAAACCAAAACATTCATCTAAACCATTCTTACTCGGATAAGAACTGAAAACCTTTTTGTACACGAAATATTTCAATTTTCAGTAGTACGGTGCCTCACAAAATATAGTTACTGTGGTAACCAGTAACGTCCCCGACATTTCAAAATATTGCTAAATCTTTCGCATTAAAGTTTTGGGAAAAGTCATAAATTTCAGCTCTTAACTGCAAACCACTCAAAAGTTATGAATAAAAAAACCTAGAGAGGGTTACATTGATTTGTGCTCTCTCGGTCCAGACACGGTTAAGGTTTAAAGCTTGAATAAGTGCCCTGGCGGTTATTCGAAGCCAATAGGGTTTTCCAAACCAGCGAAAGTGCTTTTCGCGCACTCTGACTGGCTATTGAAACTCGGAATATCTTGTGGGCCTGCCTTTCATGCGTGACACGAGACAAACAGCATCTCACTTGCGGATGTTTTGGATGCAAAAATTATTGCAAAGAACGAGGAAGCTTACGGCTGCATGCAAAAATAAAGGAAACCACAAAATTTGTTTTCTGTATTCAGAGGTAGTTTTTCTTTTTGTTGTAGTTCCTAAACTACAGCTTATTGATCCACGTCACTAAACAGCCATGTGGAACAAATCCTTCGTTAATTATTACCCGGCAAGTCTCGTCACCATGATGAGGCTTGCCGGGCAATAACAAAGGATTTGTTCCAAATATGGGTCTATAGATGTACTTTCCTGTAGCAGATCACGTGAATCGTTCGAGCCTCAACCCAAGAAAGAAATGAATAAAACATGTAGATTTTGACAAAAGCTGCAGCATATTTGTTGAAAAATGTAATAACCGAACACCCTAAAGTCATACCGGACCCGCTTTCATTACACCAAGATCTTGGATCTGGCGTGAGAGATTGTGTGTAACTTGAGTGTGAAATATTTTCTTGCTTGCGTTTTCTTTGGAAAACAGAGTTACACAGTTCCTATTCACTAGTTTGGTGTATATCAATACAATTGTTTCCCTTAGTGCAAGTGCCAAGCGATAGGCATTCACCTCCCTCGTATTACTGATTGCCTCCACTTCAAGGAAAAATTGTTTATTTTTCCAAGCACAGACGCCAGCGCGCGCGACTCAGCACTTAAGGGAGTTTTCCGTGTTCCTCTTCACTCCAAATCTGAAATGCCTTAGTTTTTTTAAACTTCTTTGTTGTGTGCTTACTCGATTATCCTCCTCAGAGTCGGTGCCCACCAATATGAACTCCCCGAGCCGTACTGGTCACTTCCACTTCGGAGAATATTCCTCGGCCTCAGGTCATTCGTTCGTGCTACAAAACAAAACATCGTATCACTTCGCGGATATTTCAAATGCTGAAGTCACTGTAATGAACGAGGCAGCTCACGACTGTAAATGTAAAGGAAACCACAAAATTAATTCGATTTTCTCGTTTCAACAGTAGTTTCTTTTTTTTGCTTCAGCTTCAACGCTAATGCTTAAAAACACAAAAGAAAACTGTCGAGCAAAGAAAGTGATATTTTACACTGAAGTATATTTCTGCGCACGAGAACTCGAGAAAGTATGTACCTCGAGTTTTAATATATTTTTCTTCACTTTTGTTTTCTTTGCAAAACATAATTTTACAGGTACTGTTCACTGTTTTGTTAAAAATTTGTTCGCGAGTCGGTGAAATATCTTTCAATAGGGGAATAATTATTAATGGAGATATTGGGTAGGAATTTTTGTTACCACTTGTCAAATGTTCAAATATTAGGCTTTTTCTTGCACAGATAATAGTATTGAATAGTTGTGGCTTGTACCGTCCCACCTTCAACCCATGGCAAGTGACGGGGTGTGTAGCGGGAAGGGTGCAAATGGAAACATAACTCAACCCCCTGAAAAAAGAAAATACCAGAACTACATTAAAAAACACCTTGGTCAAAACACTGACTTTTCAAAAACTGTGGGTTTTAATAAATTCACAAATTTGATACAGCACGATAAAGTTGTCCGTCTTTTACGTAGAATATACGATGTATATTGAAATACACTGTACGACAGTGAGTCAGTCGCAACATTTGTACTAACGAGGCAAGCGCAAGAATGAAAACACACGAATTCGCAGTTTCTTGTGTTTACGTGTTGTTTCCGCGCGGTTGAATTCGTGAGTCAAACGCAAAAGAAAAACAAAACGTATTCTACTTCCGTCTACTCTTTCTTCTCTTTGGTTCTCACTTTTTTTCCCCTTTTGCTTGCGTCCGTGTTTGCGCTTGTTTCGTTAGGCCGCCCACTTTGTTTTCTGTTATTCGCAAGGGTCGGTCCGTCTGTAAAAGGAAAGCCGAAAATAATCAAGACTTAGGTTTTCAATTCTCCGAGTATGGCCGAAATTAAAGCCTAATTTTTCTGCTTTTAAAGACAGTTTAATTTATGTGAAAGGTAAAAGCGCTGATTGGAAATGCGACAAAAATAATTTGCAAGCCACTGTAAGGTTCTTTAACGGAACTGACACGTGCACGTTGAAAACAAATTTTCTCCCATATATTTGCCGTTATTACTTCTTTTTTGGCAAATCTTCAAATCGGACAACCTCTCAAAGTACTGCGCGCGCGCACCAAGTTTCATTCCTATGGCAACAAACAAAATGCAGTAATTGTTACGACATAAGAAAGCCAACGCGCTATCTGGAGCAGTTCGTTAAATTCAATTAGCAAAGCCAAGTAGAATCTTACGCAGCTATGTTTTTGGGAGGAAAAGTTAAGGTAAGACGCAAGAACAGCTGGGTAGGAAAGGTACGTAATGTGGGCAACACAAGCATGTTAGGTTACAACCTATTATGAGACTCGATCACTATATTCTCGCGACAAGTATCAGTCTTCTTAGACTTATCACATTTTTGTTATGTTGTTTTGAAGTTTTTTTGGAAATAATTATTTGATCTTTTGAATTTCAGAGTATACGAATAAAAACAACCTTGTGAAATGAAGTAATTAAAAATAATGCTCATGTCGTTGTCGAGCCGGCGGGGGAAAAGCAGGGAATATGGGAAATTTAACAGCGATTAACTGGCCATGTTGGGGATCATGATCATCTGGTCGAACTTGCTTGCCCCCTCTCCCCTCCCCCCTGACTCTGCCCCTCCAGCCCGTCTCGGGGATGTTTGACCATTTTAATAGTCTTTCTGATTTGCTTTTACAGCGAAAACTGTTGGCTAGCGTTATCTCCCGTTAGTGTGGGAAATTGAACAGACGCTCCCCCTATGTCAGGCCTACCCCCTCCGTTTTAACACTGATAGTTGCATATTAAACTCGGTTATACAATAAACTATTTTTTTTTAAAAAAAAATCTGCGAGTCAAATGGCATTTTTTTTTTCGCATGCAGTTTTTCATTTTTCATATCTGCCGTTACCCGAAGTTTTTATTTCTCTCTCGAATTTCACAGTGCTCACAACTGTATGCGCAATACAATACAATACAATACAATACAATACAATACAATACGTCGATTTTGTTTAATACAACCAGAGCCAACGAACTCATGCAGAACTCGCCATATTATTATTATTTTCTTGCAGGCCAGTACCAGCCCCACTCTCCCCACTACAGTGCCAACACAAGTCTTTGCCTCTCCCCCCAGGGATTATTTGCTGTTATCAATTCTGACAACCGTATTTTGCTTCTGGCCAACTGGAGTTGTTGCAATATGGAAAGCTGTCGAGGTAACCTGAACCAATAAAAGAGTTTTAAAAAGTTAAAAAGCTAAAATCGGTATTAACTCAGGTTCTGGATTAAGAAAATGCACACTTGGATGTCCGTAAATTAATTAAAAAAATTTCGAATTTTAAATAAGTGATACAGTTATAATTAAAGTTGTATGTTATTCCTTTATAATACTGACAACAACATTTAATGTTTTATTAAATATTGTATTTTTTCTCTTTCTCAACAAATTGTAATATTTTTTCTCTTCTAATTCGCATATTGTGGTAAAAAATATTTTTCGTTGTAATGTATTTAAATTTTTTTTGTTACCCACTGACTTGCCTTGATTAATTTCAACTATTTACAGGTCAGTGAGTATTGTACATTATATTAACTGAAATAAATTGAGTTCAGTTCAGTTTAATAACACGTTCTGAGTAGTAGGTGATACCGGCGTAGAATAGTATGCAGCTGTTTTTAAAAAATAATTCAATGGTGTATTTAACACTGCCAAGTGTCCTGACCTAATCAGTGGAACCGTGGTCTGGCAGAACTGAAGAAAGAATGTAAGTTTCTGCGTCGAAAAAAAAAAGTTTTTAACATCACAGTCTTCTTATATACAGCTATGAGAAAGTAAATATACCTCGCCCAGTCAGCTTAATGCGAGGTGTGTACAATACACGATGTACAACGAACGAAACCTTTTTTGGAAGAAAAGCAAAGGCAGTGAGAGAAAAAAAGTAAAATACAGCAAGAACCCGCGTATTAGATTCTGGGATGGCCTAACTGCGGGATCTTATACTGTACGGCTATATTAAAAATAAAATACCAAGCACGAAATGAATCATGGGAGCTATGCATTTATACAGCCTTTGACCTGTCCACGAAGAAAAAGAGACCAGCAAAGTGGGAAATTAAAGAACTTTGATAAATCGGGTCGAGACAAGCTTAGCAGCTAGTGAATTTAGGTGTTCTCATATTGCCAAGCTTTGAGATCTGGATATTGTGAGCTTCATCAAACAGTTGTATAGAGAGCAAAACCCTTGTCTTTATACAAGAAATATTGAATAAGGATACATAAGAACCTGGTTCGGATATGAGCCTAACTTAGTTCTAATGTATTGGGTGTATAAAATTAAATTTCAGCCTTAGGTTCTAATGTTGATAGTTCTTAACGCGTGTTTTTGTGACTGTATTTTCCCCTCACTCCTCAGCCGCGGCTTTGCTCCACACAATTTTATTGCAATTATTAAAACGGTTTCAATGTAATATCTCTAAAAACACTAAACTACAAAATCAATATCCTAAAAACATACTGAAGTGCATTAAAATGATTCCACTAAACTTCTCAGGTCCCCAACCAATCATACGTTTCCGGATCCCCCCCCCCCCCGGGTAAACAAGCCTCCCTACATGCAGTCTATTATTTTCCCTTGTTGCGCGAGATCTCTCCTACGGAAACTCTGCCGAATCGTCAAACTAATATATATGCTTGCGTTCATTTACTTTTTCCCTGGGAGAGACCTCTCGTAGCAAAGGAAAACAATAGTCTCCTCGGAGGTTAGGGTAAAAAGGTTTATCAACTAACTATTTTCTTCATTTTTTCTTTTTTTCATCAGAGCCGGCAAGCAGTACAAAGCGGTAACCACACAGCGGCTCAGGTGCACGCTCAAATGGCACGAAAACTGTCTTTAATTTCTGTTGCGCTGGGCAGCTTTCAAATTGTTGTCATAGTAACCGTTGTGTTGCTACAAATGTACGTCTTTATCCAGAATTATACCACGGAACAATTAGCCGGGTCTCGAAAGTAAGAAACCTCGTAAATTTGGCGATGAAACAGTTGGACATTTAAAAACAATAGGGTTTTCTAAATATGGGTGCCACGAAAAAAACCTATGTAATACTAGAAATTAATAAATTGGACATTTTGTTATCTTATTTCGTGATTTTTAAAACATTTGTACAAACAGATATTTATTAAAGCGCGTAATCTGCCAAAGCGTTTTTGAAAACTGGAAGAATAGTTTTACTATGCACACGGGAGAAAACAAGCTCGTATTTAAAAAACATCTTTAAAACTTCAGGTAATTTCCATCGGACGGCGCAACCTACTTAGTGTCAGGTGTCCAACACCTGGAAAACCGCGGCCAGTAGTCACGTGTCTCTCCACAGGAAGCCCAAGTGAATACAGTAAGGAATCTCTTCGTGATGACCATGATGATCTGATTTCTCCCCGGCTGGGGAACAGGGGCCTTTAGCTTATTTCTAAATGCGTACCGGTCTTTAGCTTGTAACTCCCGCTTCGTTCCAGGGTTGGAATAAACATCACTCGGTTCGCCACCGTGTTTTTCGTGGCCTTCCCTGACTCCTCCGTCTTTATGGCATCCATATGAGACTTGCGTTCCAATTTCCTACAAATGTACTTTAATTTGCCAATGACTTAGTCGACGTACAGGTATCCTTTCGGGATGGACTTGTGCATGTCATATCGCCATCGCGGTCGTCCCGTGTTATGAACTTCTCCTCTGGAGTTTGTCAAGTCATCGAGCTGTATCCACAATCACATAGATTGTAAAAAAGAATTCAAGGTTTCCTTAATCTGGCCCTCAAGCCCTAGCCCCAACCTGGAGGACCTTAGGCTGCTACACGTCTGGCCTTTTCACTTTCGACCATTCCGGCTTGGTTAAACCTACCAAGAGACCGTAGTCCTCATCGGCTCTTTAACATGGTTGCCACACACATCTGGCTTCAAAATTCTCCGACTTTTCCCTGATTGAGCACCAATTTTCCCTGCCCACATAACAAGCGTAATTCAGAAAATTTTCTATGTGGTCCTCACGAATTAGAAAACTCATTTACATAATTTTGGATTATACTTACACGAACCGTGACGAGTTCTGCTAGCACATCCCAGTTGTATTTTCACTTTACATTAAATGATTGACCTGCTTTTAGTTTTACGTTCTGTCACTTCTTCTGGCGGATATTTTTCTAAAAATTCAGGTCTCCTTTCCTTTCCTTTCCTTTCCTTTCCTCTCCTCTCCTTTCCTTTCCTCTCCTTCCCTTTCCTTTCCTTTCCTTTCCTTTCCTCTCCTTTCCTTTCCTTCCCTTTCCTTTCCTCTCCTCTCCTTTCCTTTCCTTCCCTTTCCTTTCCTCTCCTTTCCTCTCCTTTCCTTTCCTTCCCTTCCCTTTCCTTTCCTTTCCTTTCCTTTAGGAAATACTTCATGAAAAATTAGTGTTCCCAGACCAAAAGCCCATTTCTCTGATTTCTAACCAAAACATAAATTTTGCGTGACCCAAATTAAATTTCCCTGACCTTGTTAAAAAAGCGTTCCTTGATTTTTCCGACTTGGTGCAACCCAGGATCAACAAGGTAGTCAAGTCATTCCACCACGGCAAGGTGTAAACCCTTGATCGTAAAGAATAAAACAAACTAGATGAAGTTCTTCAAGAATTATCGATAACCAAAGTTACTCGTTTCAACTTCCCGGTCGCACGACTGCTTTCTCGTACTGTTCGCAAATTTCGCGACCATGCACCAAACTCGTACAAAAACGCAAAATTTCGCCGGATTGAGGATGTTTTGCTGTCTAATATAATGGCGATTGAATAAAACTGGTCTTATGTTCAGTGGTGTTCAGTTGCCGCAATATTTACAACAACCCCAGATTGTTTTCGTTTAAGGCTCTTTCTTGTGCTTACAATCGATTCTTTTACACGAGGGACTACCAGGCTCATTACCGGAGGGCAAATGTTTATGAACATCTCTCGTCTGTTTTTCTGGGTTGGATGAAAAACAAAAACAAAGAAGCGCATTCATAAACCCATTTTCGGCAGAGAGATTAAGAAAGTACTCAGCGCTGATCAAGCTAAGGGTTTGTCGTGTATAGGCTTCCTACACTTTATAACTATACTGGTTTATTTTTATGCGAACACCAACGGAGACTCTAATATACCCACATTTCGAGCTCTGGGGGTTGGGGGCGCGCCCATGCCAATTTCAAAAATCTGTATGTTTCAGACTATTCCGCAGGAAAATCCGTCCATAGTAATGCGTTTTCAAAACCTTTTGTTTTCATCTGGCCATACAGTAATACGGAGATTTTCTTTGAAAACCTCAACTGCCGATTCTTTTTGTAGGTGGCGTCTTTACGTCAACGTAACTTGGCAAACTTGTTGGATTTTTGGGAAACTACCTCACAGTCAACTTTCCTGGCAATAAGAAACCCGTCTGAATCGACAGATCTTCTTGCAATATGAGCGAACTACAACTAAATACTGTGAAACTCGTGTCTTTTGTAATATTTGAAATTTCGTTTTGTGTTATAATTAAAAATATTTAGCAAAATTTTATCCCCAGCCCAGCCCCATTAATCCTGTTTAGCCGGACGGCCAGCTTCGAAGGAGTTTGTCAGGGATCTGGGCAATATTCTTCAAGCCCAGTCTCCCCGGCCAAGATGGCGGATAAAATGTTGATTTGTTTGTTCTGCTATCGAAGATAATATTTGCATTGATTGAAGAAATGGAGCTTGCGATTGATTACAAAGACCTGCAGAAATCCTTACTGGAACAACTGAATGATTATGGTGGGCAAATTTCGCCTTGTAGTAGCTGTAATTGTAAACGACGAAAGCTGTAAAAGATCAGATCTTACTTAGGTTTATCACTATCAGTGTATGATCGGCGGGATGATCGGTTGTTTATGTCGTGTATATCTATTTTACTATAGTACCTATACTCCGATCTATTTATTTATGAACCATTAAGATACGATTAACACATAACAACTTCTTACCCACACTTTCTCAAAAATTAAAAAGGGGAAAAGGTCTGGTTAACTTATTAAACTGGAGAACCAACTACAAGTAAGCGGGTATATCTTTCATTTTGTCGTTTTGGGGCAGCATAGTATTTATGCAGAACTCCGAGATTTCATAGGGTGAGATTAATTGTCCCAATAGTGTACACTATAGAGCTTTTAAAAAAATTAAAAGTCGTTGTGATATGTTATTCAAGTACCCGGTGCCGGTAAGCGATTTGAAACAACTATAATAATAGGTTGCTGAAAAGAATATGGTCGACGACAGACGTCATGTCTACCCTAAATATACCCTACTAAATATATCTATAAATAATTTGACATCCATTTGTAATAGATTGATTTGAAAGGTCTTCAAAAAATTTCCGGTGAGGTAAATATGAGTTCACCTAAAATTTAGTTATGATTTGGCAAAGCCGTTTTGGGAAAAAAACCAAACTGTTTGAAATTGTGGTTAGAAATGAGCCCTGTGACGGTTGAAAGCCAACTGCTGTTCATGCTTGATCACATAATTTCAATTTTTCCATGCCAGTTTGTTTACATTGAAACATTATGTATTACTGTACTTCAAGCCAACTTGTTTCTAAAAACAACAGGAAGCATAATGAAACCTTTGTGTTCCACAATTAAACATTTTGATAAACACCATAAATTTAATGTGCTCCTGTTTCAACACAATTCAAAAATGCTGTAAATAAGAAACTTGGCTGGATTGACTTGCAAGAATAATCAAGTGAGTGTTTCTGCTTTTTAATGGATGATGAAACTCATTTCTTTATGTATACTTTCAGGCAATGTTATCACTGGAGACAGTACTGTCAAACAGTCTCAAAGGCCAAAGAAAAGGAAAAAGGTTATTTATTACATCATTTTAAAATAGTTTTTGTTTATTTTTATTATTTTTATTATAGTGTAACTGTCAAACACAGCAAATCTTAGTCTCGTGTACATCTACAGGATCAAGGTCTTAAAAGAACTACAGAGATTCTCTGGTGCTATACTACCAAATGTGGATAATCTTTCCAAAGATTATTGATAAACTCATTTTTTCCAGCAAAAAGTAAAAGATGTTACTGAGAGTGACAAAGCAAAGCAGAGCACTGCAGCTAACAGACCAGATGAGAGTTTGAGTGTTGGTAAGTGCCCATCTAGGTCATCATATCTTATTGTTCAGCAAGCAAAATATGTCAACAATAGGTCATAATGACAGTAAAAATAAAAATAATAGTGTTAATTATTGTTATAATAAACATTTTATTGAAATACTCAAATGGCAAATTACAAAAATTAATTTGAAAAGTTATTTGTGAAGAATATAAAATCCTGATAATACAAAGTGTGAAAAATAATTTTTCTGAATGTGGCAAAAACTTTGAAAAGTGCTAAAATCAAGGGCTATCTTGAAGCATGCCACTTTTTTACACAATTAGTTTAAAATTTGAAAATAGAGAAAGTTCATGAATGTTACAGACAGTATTGGTATTGATTAGTCAGGAGTCCTTACGTGCTAGTTATAATATTAAATTAATCCTTCCTCAAGTATAAATTTTGTGTTCAAGAAACCAAAGTCAAAGACTGTGATAGGAAAACAGAAAGACCTCCACCAGCTGTGATTGTATTTGAAGAACCTGGAAAGTCACGACGGAATGTCAAAAGTGAAGTAAGCTGTACTGAATAAGCTGTGGTTATGAAAGAGAGATGTCACATTATTTTATACATGTTTATGTATAGAGGAGCAGAGGGGCTGGGGGGACCATTGGGGGCACCCTAAACCACAATTCTAGTATTAACATAAATTGGTAGAAACTGAACTCAAAATCTGTAAAAACTACAAAACTATAAGAAAATGGTCAAAACTACTGACATCACACCTAAATTGATCAAAGTAAAATTGAAGGGTCAATGGATAATAATATCTAACAGTTCTCAACAGTGTTTTGAAGTTCTACAGTATTTCAATCCCAGTAGTTAAGCATTTTTATCTAGATATCAAATTTGAAAACTGTTTCAGTCAGAACTACCACACATAATAACACACTTTCCCAGGCCTCCACACCTTGCTTCAATCAATATCCCCATCAAACCAAAGAGAATCTCCAACCAACCTTTCACCAGCCTTAACTGCCATGATTGTTTTATATAATTTAATAATTTGTAGAACAAATATATTTATACAACACAACCTCCCCTCTTTGCATGATGTACAATCCCCTTTTAAAATAATGTGTATTATTAAATTTCATTTTTTTATCAAGTATTTATACTTCAAATACCGTAATTACATAATTCAGCTCTCTCCAAAACCTGACTGCAAATAATGTATTTTTATGAATGAATAAAATGTAACCAATTTAATAATTATGGTAGTAGTAGTAGTAGTAGTAGTAGTAATAATAATAATAATAATAATAATAATAATTATTATTATTATTATAATGAACATAGCAACAGTAACTCTATTTTCATCTACAGTATGAAACTCATTTAGCCTAAAATTAATGATTAAAACTAAAATTATTTAAAATGTCAACAAACAGGAAAAGCCAGGAAAAGGACAAGAACTGAAAAGGAAGTGTAAGATAAAGTATGTAATGCCTTCAAATGTGGGCACTTATTTAAGTTGTGTCTTTTGGGGGGAGGGCATAATTTTAACAGCAAAAAATTGGGGAGTTACAGACTGATGCTGAAACCTTTTACACATTCAAGGCAATTATTCTTGCAACACACAATGCAGTGTCATTGCAAAACAAGTTGCTAAAAATTGTGCATTAAACACCACCAGTTTAAAAATTGCTCTGCATCAGAATTCTGCAAAACAAGTTGCTGGAAAAATACAATTATCCACTTTTCACAACTGTGTGCAAGACTACAAAGTGTAACGTGTATATTGCAACTTGTGATGCAGCTTTGCTGTTGTGAGCGTGCATAGCAAGTGCAAGAAAAAAACTGCCTTCAACAAAACTTTTAGGTTTTAATCTTAGTTTATATGATGTTTAGTTTATATTTATCTATTCATGATTTGCAGCAAACAGTCCTTCCTCAATATAGATCATTGTCGTTCTACAACACATTGCAGTGACAAAAAGTCAGATGTTATACATGTGTATGCTACTCTTAAAATAGTGTGTTATGCCACATACATGTATGGAAAGTTTATGACAGTAATCAATTTTACTTCCTGTTCCCAGATCAAGTTCAGATGATGAAGTTGACCTGCGAGAGCTAGCAAGAGAAGTGACAGAGTTTGGTACAAAATTACATACAGTACCTTTTGTAGTTATTCTTACATGTACATGTACCCAGTAATCAGACGAGAAACAAAAAGCTTCTGATTAAATTAATAAGTTCAGTAAAATTAATCAGTCTGATGGTCAGGTTGTACACCAGATATTTTGTAAATAATAATAATAATAATAATAGTAATGATAATAATAATAATGACAATAATAATGATATTAATAATAATAACAAAAATGATCTTATTTGAAGTTACATTTTAAAACCCAAGAATAAAAAATGGCCATTTGATTGAGATGCAAGATTTTACAGAATCATAACAAATTACTCTGTTAAAGTAAACACACTAGTAAGGTTTTTAAGAGAACAAGTTGATAAACAGTTACCGGTAAATGGTGTTTTGTAATTGATTAATACCAATATTCAGTCATTCCAGCTCCAAGTTTTTTTTACATATACACAAGATGGCCTCAATTATGTCACCATCGTCATTTGAACTGCAGGTGTAACTGGATTTAGCAGGAAGGAAAAAAGGAAGTTTGAACAACAAAAAGCACAAGCATTAGGAGCAAAGGTTGTTATAATCAGCATTCAATTAGATTAAAGCACATCCTTCATTTTAAAATCACTGAACATTTATTTATGCATGTATGCACATGTGGTGAACCAGTGGCGAGCAGCTTGACATCACATGAGGATGTTATGTTTTGCAGGACACATTGAATGCCCACTTAAACAATTTATACATCTCTGAATGGCCTTAAGGACACCACCTGCAATTCATTCTATAGATACAGAGATTAGAAATACACGTACAAACTCTTATTAATTTGATTAATCTGGGTCAGTCAGATTTTCATAACAAATGTACATGCTAAGGAATTTGCCTTGTGAGTAAGGTATATGAAACACCACCTCATAGCCTCACAAAATAAAATTCTCACAAGAACTTTGCCACAAATGAAAGGAAACAACTGATGTAGGTCTGTCCTCTTTTGTGTGGTGGGCTTATTAAGCACTCTTGGGTACCAGTAGTTCTTGAGCACCTTTGTTTTCTCATATGCTAAAATTATTGTCTACAAGTCTATAATGTTAAATGTGGTTTACTGTTTTTCATTTTTCCAGGCCCCTAAAGGTGAGAAGGTGCCATACCCCATACTGATGCGTGCGGCCAAAGTTAGAAAACAGAGGGAAATTAAGCAACAAAATATGGTAAACATCAATTTTATATAAAACCAAATTCAAGTTATAAATAAATGTTTAGATTCTTTGTTGTTAGCGTATACTTACACTACAGATCATTAATCAACATATTGTTGTACTGAATAGAACAAAGCCATGGGTATTGTCACAAAGAAAAAACAAGAGAAGAGAAAAGAGAAGCAGTCAAGGTATGTATTTTGTTGAACTTCTAAAATATAAAATCCTTTTTGCTGGCCAGAAATACTCTCAAGACAACGAACATTTTGCAGAATTCAGTTAAGCAATGATGTAAAACTACAGACCACTATATCATTTGCTCCTCAGATGTGGTTAACAATTTTGCTTTATGTTGACCCACAGGTTTCATGGCCGCTGGGTGGACACTCCACAAGAAATCGATGCTTCAGTTGGAAAATTTAAATCTGGTGTACAGCAATTGTCAAGGATGGATATACAGAAAATTAAGAAGTCTGGCAAAAAACAAAGGAAATAAGACAGTTTGAAACAATTTGAAAATATATTATAAGTTATATATGAATTAATTTTTCAGTCATAAAGATGAATTTTTCTACCTCCTGAGTCCTAATTATTTTGAATTTTCATCAGCTGGTTCTAAACTATCACGGTGTGTTATTTAGTCTACTCCAAAAATGGAGTAATCCTCTTGGAGAGTTCAGGAGTAGAAATGAAGTGGGAATTGAAAAAAAAAAGAAGTGAAATACCAAAATGGCGTGATAAGACATCCTGGCTGCTTAGCAAAGGTGGTTTGTTGCAATAATTGATGAGTGCTGTTGTGACCAAAAACTGACAAAAGCACAAGATGGAGCACAAAACATAAAATTCTTTCTTGGGATACTCCTAAAGTAATGTACCCTGATTTACTCTGCCTCCAGTAAAACAGAGTAACTCCAGTTTTGGATTAAAATGGAGTACTATATACCCAAACAATTTGTTACTCAAGTTTTGGATTAAAATGGAGTACTGTATACCCAAACAATTTGTTACTCAAGTTTTGGAGTAAGCCAAAAAGACATCCTCAGTTTCCAACATAAAAATAATTTTTTTCTAGACTATTAAAGTGTTTTTGTTTTTCCAACACATGTTTTTGTTCAATAAATTATTAAATGTTGTTTTTAAAGATGATTCTAGAGTACACTCACTTGACTGAGGAAGCGACTCCACCAGTTGACGGGAATGTTGTTACAATTTTTCATTTAGAAATAGAATTAATTTATTGTATAGATTCTGAAGTAATTAAAGTAAAATTTCATTTTCCTTTCAGTTAGTTCAACAAGAGCAAAAGGAAATTCAAAATATATATTTTCAAACACATGTTCTGGACAGTTTCCACACTTTCAATTTTGTACGTACATGTACCATTATACTTTTATTTATTATAAATATCCAGCTTAATGAATACTCCCAAACAACAAACATTTTTCTAAAAATAACAGTCTGTAATGACCATGTCAAATGAATGCCCCATTCCCTTCTTGCTTGAAAAATTGAAGTAAAGGCATAATTGAGAAAAAATCAACTTTGGATCTTTAGCACTTTTATTGATCCGCTTCTTTGGAGACAATTTTTGTAAAGGACGGCACAGACAGTTCTGCTAAAACTTGACTACATGTATATTTATTACACGATAGCTCTGAGTTTTAGGGCCAATAACCAAATGCTGCACGCTGATTGGCTGAAAATTGGTTTTATAACTTGCTATACAAGACTGATTTCTCGCAAGTGTTGTTGGAGGTGGCAAGTCGCAACAAATTTGGCGAAATAATCCATGTAATAAAAATCTGTCAGTCTGGGACAGGTCTTCTGTACAGTGAAAGACCTCAGGCAAATACTCTCCCAGACAGACTTCGCACTCAGTTATTAAGATGTTTTTACTTTGACTTATATAGAATCATGTCATAGATATGTAAATTGGCTGCAACTGGAGTCTTTGGAGAGAAATGAATGAATGCCCCCACACCACCACCCCTAAAAACATCAATTAACACACTGAACCCAGATGTTCTGAAGTGGGTTAGTGCTAACCCAGAGATACATTGTACAATAATTATTTTAACAAATGATTTGGTTTACCACCTTGCATTTGGGTTCACATTTTGACTTAGTTTCTATAACTAGGTTTTGTTATTTAATAGTATTTTAACAATCAGGGTTCCTGCAGGTTCCAACTCAGGAAATTTAAGACTTTTTAAGGCCAAAACTTTGAAAATTTAAAGACTTACAGTGTACAGTGTATGCTTCTCCAAATCATTTCATGTAAAATCTTAGAAACCCAGAATCTGATCAATAAAATGATAGGCACTGTACTGTGGATAGAATGTATTTGCCTTGCAATATAACCACAGTGACAGCAGAATTCAAATGCGAAAATGACCACACACATGCAATATCAAGATCAAATTAAGCTTGCATGATCTAGTGAAGAGTACCTGCAGCCCAACATAATTGTGGGCTTTGCAGTAATTGTTTGTGCAATTTGTGACTCTTCTACAAGGCATTCAGTGCAAGAAAAATAGCCACAAGAAGCTTCCAAATATGACGAGTGGAAGAAACACTTTTATCTTGAAAAGAAATTTAAGACATTTTAAGGCCTAAACAAAGAATTTTGCCATTTTTAAGACCTTTTCAAGGCCTTAAAACTTCACAATTTAAAAAAGACTTTTTAAGGACACACAGGCACCCTGAACAATGCATTCCAAAGACAGGACTACATATCTCTTGGTGAAGAATACTAAATAAATGTAAAATTTCTGCTAGTTAACCCTTGGTTGAACTTAACACACTTTTGACCAGTCTGGTCCTGGGTGTTTAATGGTCCAAGAGTAAATTCCACACCTGAATAATGTATACAAAATACAGCCATAATGGTAAGCACAGCTAGTAAAACAAACAAACAACCATAAAGTTTTGGGTTTTTTTTTGCTATATCCTGCTTCAGAGTTTGTACATGGCAGATATGAAATGTAAAAGAGATTCTTTCTTTTCCCACAGCAGTTTTTATAATAACCTATTAATTTTATTTATTTGATAATATTAAATGCATTTTTAAGAGCATATTAATTATAAATTCCAATTTTAAGATTACATTAAATAGATAAGGTATTCTTGAATTCTTAACATTTGCCCTACAGTTCCCAAAGTGGCGATTATAGGTTTACTAAAACTAAAAAGCTGTTGCTACGGCAACAACCACTGAAAACATTCATGACTGTCCACTATTTTAGTCGCTATTGTTTTTAAAACTGAATTTTATATGGCTAAGCACAAGGCAACACATAGCCCAAAACTAATGTTTTCTGTCGCCTGTGCACAAGCATACAAAGGGGGTCACTTTGATCGTACAAAAGACTTTGAAAAGTATAAAGAATTGGCATGTAAGCAATTATGTAATTATTAATGGTAATGATCATCTGTCAATTGATTAGTGTTGCTATGGCAACAGATGATCCAAACCAAAATCTGCTATCTTGATTGCCATGTTGATCAATTTAGTCATTAAATTTATTATTATAATAACAGTGAGAAACAACTTGAATCAACTTGTTATGGCCTTAAACTACCTGTAATTAGTAAAAAGCGAAAGTAAGATTAATTTTAAAAATATATGCAAATTCTGAAAGTAAAATCTGATTCAGGGTTTCTGCAGCTAACAACTTGCAACATTTAAGACCTTTTTAAGACCCGAATTTGGAAAATTTAAGACCTAATTATTCTTCAATCTTTTATTCAAAAGTTACAATACAGGCCAACTTATGTAAGTTATAACTTCTGTTCTATCATCCAACAATAGTATTGGCATAAAATTTAAGACCTCGAGGGTACATTTTTGCAAATTTAAGACATTTTCAAGGCCTTAAAAATACAAAATCAAAAATAAGACTTTTTAAGACTCCATGGGAACCCTGCTGATTACACATTTCTGAATAAACTTACTAAATGTGAGGTCATTTAATTAGCTGTCAAAAATTATTTCTCATCTGACTACAACAACTGAAGATTTCATGGCAATAGCATTAGCATGTATTCATGATAATGGCATGAACAAGTGTATTCGTGAAACGGAAGAAATCAAAGAACTTAGGAACCTTGGTGTCCCATGTGCCTTACGTAACATTTAATGATAATTTTAATTTATTATTGTTGATAATGTCATCAAGACTTAGTTCTACTATTTTAGCTCTTTTATTATATGGTATTGAAAAAGGCATATACCTTTTAAAGGTAAATATACCTTGCCATGCCTCTTGATACAATGTATATGGTCAAAAGATGGCATACTCCTGCTTTTAAAAACAGTCACTTTTAAATTACCCAGGGCTTTCAAAACAAGCCAGTGGCCGCCCGAGTTCCACAAGCTACTTTAAGTTTTGCCGCCAGCTACTTCTCATCTGCTTACAGCCAAACAAAACATCAAAAAGGAACTCGCTGTTCCACACACAATTAAGCCAAACATAGCCTGTTCACACTTGAATTTGAAACACTGATTCTCATTTTCAGTGGTAAATAATTAAAAGCATTTTGTTTTCAACTGCATTGATTTCACTTCCTTGGTTTCAAAGAAGCAAGAATATTTGCTGCATTTGTAGCTTGTTTTGCCCATTCATGTGTTTCTCGTCACCATCTTGAATTTTGCATAGTAAGTGCTCAGCGGTTTGAAAAGAGAAATAAAATGATGAATACCATATGATAATCTTTTTCATAACTGTTTGGCTTTTGTTTCAGTTCGTTTGACCATATATGGGACTTTGTGCATTTATAAATTTTAAAGAGTTAATTTAAAAGGAAATTGCAATAACTGTCCTAAATTTGCAAATTTATGGCAGAATTATTATATAGTTTAGCTCAATTATTCCCAGGAAATGCAGAAAAACTGCTGTCTAGGAGCTACAATTTTCAAAAATTTCCCTGGGGGAGCATGCTCCCAGACCCCCCTACATTTCGTAGTCTCTAAACCAGTATTACCCAAGGACGGCTACTTTTTTTGGGCAGCCACCTACTTCAATACTTTCTGAAAGCCCTGGTTACCCTATTTGGCAGGATTTTGTTGCAGACAAGACCTAAAACAACTACATTGTAGTTTCATGATTATGTAATCCACAAGAGCTTTTTGTGGGTGATTTCTTTTCCCATATCAAACATTATAATTATTGATGTCAGATATTGTACAGAATGATATAATATCTCACACAGAAATGGAACCTTCACGAAAATTGGTCCTGCCAATCAATACATTTACTAACACAGGATTACCATCCCTTGCTAGCTCCTGTGCCTCTGATAACGTATCCTCAATTTCTTTGGTAGAACCTTCATCGAGCTTCAGGCCCCTGCCTCCATAACCTTCCGCAACAATGTGGTAGTTGGTAAACTGCAACAAGAGTGTGTTCCAACAATAAGAATGATATGAAACAAACTGGCTAGAATGGTCCCTTTGCATAATGACGTATTAAATGCATGGAATTCTGGGACAGCTGGGGTCACATGGAAGTCAGAGTTGCAATTGTTTGTTTTTATTTGCTTCATTGACATTGAGTTGCTAAAATGGAGGTACAGCAGAATTTTTTTAAAATTTTAACCGAGGATGATATTCCTGGAGCAAAGCTACCAGCCCCAAATATTAAGGATAATAATGTAGAAGCTTTAAAACACTGGCTTAGTTGTAGAGGTGGAACAGCAACAAACGAGAGTGGCAAACAGCTTCGGAAAAACGCTTTGGTTGCAAGCTGAGGTATGTACAAATTTGTGAAAAAAATGGAAGTTGCTACACAGACACTGGAAAGAACTCAATTCAGTCATTTGTACTGACTTACTGGTAGTAAACCTTTGACTACAACAAAGTACAACATGTTGGTAACAAATGCAGGGTGAAAATGATCTCATTAAGCAATTTGAAAACTGCAATTTGAAATGTATGAATTAAATTGCTGGGGTGGAAATATTCAATTAAAGTGGCTGCCTTCAGCTACAACAAAGGTTTTAGTAAACTGCAGCAAAAAGATTGGCCACCATTAAAGAAATGTATCTGCTGGCTGGAATGGAGGTGTCAACATATCAATTTTCACCTACACTTAGTAAGCAGCTGCAGTAAGAACACTGTCTTTATTACACAACTGTGTGTGTAGACTGGCTAAAATTGATCCATTTATGATGATACTGTAGTTTTCAGCTACAACAAAGCATTCAGATGAATATAAAGAATGATGAAGCTGGTTTTTTCTACAGGTGAAATTTAATGATGAGCATCAACAAACATACATGCAGCAACCTTCCGATGACAACAGGATTGGTAAATTAAAACTGAGAACAAACTTGCTTCATTTGAAGACACTAGTGCAAAAATGATGTGACTTTGGATCAATTCTCCAGAGGTTCTTCAGTTTTTGTTTTCAAAATACTTGTCAATGGGAGAATTTAAGTTTTAATATGAAGTCATTTACATGTACATTGTTTTAACACTAGACTTCATTTATTGAGAGTGCTCTGCTACTGAAACTTATACACAAAATTATTGCTTTGTTGCTGGTTTTAGATATCAGTAAAATCTTGCATTTGAAGCATGCCTTGATGTGACTTGAAAAACACTCACTGACTCAACATTCGATCCTTGTAAGTTTGTTATTTGAAGCCGAGGAACAAAACTTTCTCCTATTTGCATAACCATGTACAGGCAGAACTCCAAGTTGTTACAGTATTTGTTTTGATTACTTTTAGATATGAATCACATCTTTTGGTGAATGAAATTAACATAGCATTGAAGCAATTGTGGCCATTTTAGTTTATGCAGGGCTGAACCTGGAAACTAGTGTGGCAAAAAAATTCAACAACTGTGAATCACAAGTCACTTGAAAGAAAATGGCAACAAGAAGCAACAGTTGTTTAGTGGCTATTTTTCTTGAATTTTCATCAGAAAATTTTATAGAATCTCTCTCACACCAATGTTCACTAGTTAATGTTCTGAAGTAATTTCATTTTCAAATAGGTGCTACTCTCAATTATCAACTGCTAAGTAAGTGTAACACTGTCAATTGTTAATCAGTCGATCGTCGTTAACAAGATTTATTTTTGTGACCTTTTATGGTTGGCCATGGTTGGCCACAGTTGGCCTTGTGAGTTTTGGTAGATTTGCGAGTTGCACGACCAGCCACAGTTGGCCACAGTCGACCTTCTTGGTCCCAGCGATGGGATGAACAGTCAGCCACGGTCATGAATCATTGGCCTTTGTTGGCCAGCTGACCATGGCCAACTGTGAATGGTCAGCCACACAAACCTCATCAGACAGACTGGCATACTCTGTAGTAAATACAGATGAAACCATTGTAATAATTAACTATCTGAGTAGCCATTATTCAGTTCCTTTTACATTGATCATATGTGGCATATTATACGTACATGTAGCAGAATCAAATAGACTGTACCTCTAAATCGCAACCCACACTTGACCCAAACATTGGAACTTGTTCCCTAGCAATCTGGCTCCAACATGCATCATTTCCAACAACTGCTATGACAGGAATCTACAGGGATCAAATTTGTTCTATTAAACATTTAAACACCAAGGTGTTGAGATGTACCCGAATTACAAATTTGATTGGGAATTCATTTATTTGTTACCAAGGAAAGTTACAACTGAAGTTAAAACTAGGGTATTCCAATACAAACTGTTAAACAGAATCCTTTACATAAACAAAATGCTTTACAAAATGAAAGTTGTAAATACAGGCAAATGTACCTTCTGCAACAATGAAACAGAAACAATAGAATATTTACTAGTTTCTTGCAGACACACGTCACTTTTTTTGGGACCAGGTAACTGAGTGGCTCAAAATACAAAACAACTGAGAAGAGTTAAACAAATTTGAAATTTTGTTCGGTATATTTCAAACTAGTTAACCTTGTTTTTTTGATAGGCCTGCAGACAAGTGATCTATAAATGCAGAAACAAAAATTTGAAACCAAGTTTCACATTATATTTGACATGGCTAAAGCAGTTTTCTAAAATTGAATATAATATCGTGCAAAGGAGAGTAGCTTTAGGTAATTACAACAATAAATGGATAAAAACCAACTCATGGTTGCAATAGAAAATTTATTATTGTAGTGCAATACATTATGCATAGAAAATTAAAGTATCATAATTGATTTCTCCCCTTCTATAACCTAGTAGTAATGTATTTGTATCTAATCCGTATTGTATTATTTGTGTTAATTGTATTATAATAATTATGTATACTTGTAAATGCCTCATACGTTGATAATAAAGTTGGGGGGAAAAAACAGAAAAAAACCCCCAAGGTGTCGAGTACTGTCAATATTCATTCAATTTACATGTAGCTAGAAATAGTCTAACATAGAAACACAGTCACACAGTTACAGTATTCTACACATCATCAATGGTAAATGCATTCCTAATAGTCAAGCACGATATTATCTTATCTGCTCACAGTGTACCAACCCCCAAGTAAATGTACTTCAATCTTCTGTCAAGTCACTACTAGTTTTATCAGATGTTGGAACAGATATCTTTGCTGATAGATCTTTTGTTTAATATGTTAATTTATCTATTTGGAACTCCTTGTTTCAAGACTGTTAAATCAGTTGCCTTACAATTATAATTTCTGAAGGTACTCTTATTTTAATTGAAACAGTAAAGTCTGAACAATTATTTTGTCCAAACTTTACTGTTAAGAGGATCCAGAGACTGCATGTTTAATATGCACTTTTTAGAGCATTCAATACTAAATTATAATTATAATAATTTGTATTATTGTGGCTTCTGACTCAAACTCACACCTCAGCAACAACTGACAAAGCACAAACCTTCCCTTTCATCAATTCTTTTTTAAAAACAGCCACCTGTACACATAGCTATTTCTGCCTCACATTTTGCTCACTCCAGCCTTACAGTACCTAATTCTTTTACTAAAATAACACACCTTATACCAAGAAACTAACCAGCTAATGTATTAAAGGCAATGACATGATCACACAAACCAATCATACATGTAAATTATGAGACTAAATGTATCATATCAAAAATACCTTGTGTCTAGTGAAGGTATCAAATTCAGCCACACTGTATCCTAGAGAGCCATCACCATAGATTATCCACACTTCAGAGTTGGGTCGGCAAAGTTTAGCTCCAAGAGCAAAACCACCACCAACACCAAGAGTTCCAAATGCACCTGGGTCTAACCACCTCAGTGGTCCACGAGGGCTGGAAAAAAAAATCTCAACATTGAAAAGAGGTGGATTTCCATTACTGTAAGGATACTCTTTTAGAGGCAACTAAATCTGGTTAAGTTTGGCAAAATTACTTAATAATTATGAACTCACCAAAGACATTATTTGCCTGCAGTCAAAGCGGAACTAAAACAGACTATGCAAATTTCGTAGTTGTTCACAGTCGATGAACTAATTAAATCTGTCAAAGAAAGTCATGGTTCTCTCACTCTATGGCTTTTGCCAAACCCTAATATTCTGTTAGGAAATAGTAGTTTGTCATTCGCATTAAAACAAACATAAAGCAACGAATTTGACCGTGCATGGTTTGAAGTTTTCGCAAATTCACAAGTTCCGGGAGTTTACATTATTCACTTCAGAGATCAATGGCATGCCATGCAAAACATACATACGAAAGTGGCAATAAAAAACCTCTACATTTAAAATCGAAATAAAAGGGCCGATCTCTTAAGGAATAACCCAAATCTTCAAGCAAATCTGTCGGCTTTAGGATTATGCAAAAACAATATAAGAAAAACC
>JANSTQ010141119.1:0-12847 GCA_026167885.1 Bergia puertoricense
ACCCTTCCTTCTTTTATTAATTGTAAAATACATGTAACTTATAAGCAAAAAAAAGGGAAATAAAAAGTGGTTGTTGTTGTTGTTGTTGTTGTTGCTAGTCTTCCATAAAGTAACTAATTTTGTATAAGAATCCCTATAGTTCCTCTTAAGATATCTAACAATAATCATACAAATAAGAGGACTTACTGCTCTAGAGAAATGCAGGTTTTCATGTTACAGGCGAAGTTTTACTGTAAAGTGAACAAGCCATATGCATGGGTTTTTCAAGTGCCGTGGTAATACATGTATATATTGTATGGCGATTAGTTCATTCAACATAATTTTGGCCGTTTTACCGGAACATCACACGTAGAATGTTTAAGGAACTATCAGGGATATCACAAGAATTTTAGTTTTGGCTCAGTAGTTAAGTTTTAGTCAATGAGAATTTAAAAAAATACCAAAATTCAACCTAAATGATTGCTGTAAACCAAAATTTTATTTACTTTTCTTGTAGGAAAGTAAGTCCGTCCGATTGCGTAGAATTGTCGGAAGAATTTCGACCTCAAATATCAAATGACTTTAGCTGACCCGTTTAGAAAAGAGAAAAAGCCAAGAGGTCTGATGATTACAAACACGTCAACAGATGCTTCCTATAAAAACGTGGTACTTAAATAAAACATACAGTCACACTCTTTTAGTTCTTTTTTTGAAAAAGGTTATTAGTTTATTAGTTAGAAGAAGTTTAAGTTTTTTAAAAGTTCATAAGTAAAATTTTGGGCTGAGACTGAACGTTTGTAGATTTTTTCAGGTCACTCAACCTCAAATGTTCAAAAATTTATTGATATTTTTTTTTGAAATATTTTGTATCTTAAAACTTTTAAAGCCACTGCACACGATATAAAAACAACAGTAACGTTATTTTTTTCTGAATTCTGTCATTTGTGTTTTTTATGTGTGTAACTTGTAAAATTAGTATCTTGTCATATGTACAAAATAGTCGTGTGAAACAAAAATTGAATTGAATTGAATTGCTGTTTCACACATCTAACTCAGTCCACATATACACCTAAATGGGTTACTATCGCCTCTAAACCGACATCAAATGTAAAATTACATTGCTCTCTCGGGATATTTAGTAGCGGTTCTCCGTTTTGTTTTGAGTATTCGCCATGTCAGGTATTTCTTATCATGTTCTTAAGGCATTTTTGGCCTCAAAGTTCTTACATAAAGGTCTCTATAATACACGCTGTTTTTGTAAGAACAAACTATATAAGAACTCCCGGGCTGAGATTTGCCCAAAAATTAAGAACAATCTAAGAATAAGCATAGGCTGAAGTTAATGATTCCAGTATTTTATTGAATGAAAGTCCACAGATAAAATTGTAAAGTTCATGATTACGTTCCAACTAAAACTGAATTTTTCTTTTAAACGGTAACATTAACTTCAATTAAAATATAACGTTCAGTCAACACTATAGATGTATATGTATATTTCGTTTAAAAACAGCTCAATTTGGCAACAAAATCATTACTGTTGCACATGAAGTACATAGAGCTTGCATGCACTGACAATGTAGAGATGGAAACAAGAACAATTTGAGGCTGAAGTCGCTAAAAAGTTAAGAACAGTTCAGCCTCAGCCAAAATTTACTGGTTCTTTTTAAAAAAGAAAAGCGTGTAACGAGTGTACAGTAGCGAGCCTGTTTTTGAAAACATCCGATTTGTATTTGTATTTATATCAATATATATAACTGTACACTCAAGGTGAACATGGAGTAACCACATAAAGTTCGCCGAGCAAATTTGTCTTTCTTTCTGGGTCGGAACCGAGTGCCATTATCAGTCTCATCCCATTGTTGTTGTTTTTATCTTATTCTTGATATTTCCAAGTACTAAATATTGTGCCTAGTTCTATTTTAGTCGTAGATTGGGTTTCAATAAGGAATGTTAACATGGTAGCCATAGAGCATTTTGGGCTTGCAGTAGTCCTTTGTCAGAACTGGAAATCAACTAGCGTGTTTTTTTCTAAAGCTAAACAGACGTCGTAAATTTAGTTATGTCTTGCAAAAGAAAGGGAAAAAAATGAATTCCGGAAAACCGATTAGTTATGTGAACGGAGAAGTGAACAAGATCAGACAACTCTTCAAACGATTTCATCAAATCGAGAAGTTTGCTTTTAACACATTTATATTAACCTGGGACCTGTATCAACACAACAAGGTTTCGTCTGGTACACTTAGATTAAAAATCCTATTTATTAAAATTTCCAGAACCTGTTCGCGCCGCCAGGACTGTATTATTTCCCGATATGTGACAATCAACAAGTCCTCTACATTGGTCGATTAATGTTCTGATTAGCTTAGCCAGCGTTTGTAAGTTTAGAAAAAAAAATTTGCTTTCGGTATCTGCTTTTAAGCTGGTATTTTTAAATATTTATATTCAGTTATGGTCTTGTTATGGCAAGCTTTGACAGGTTTTGACAATCGTACTGAAAACTTCAATTATGTATTCTATACCAAAGATTAATATTCCAAACGACTAATCATGCCAAGTGAGCGGAAAAGAACGTTGATTAAATTTCACAACATTTTGCCCAAACCAAACTCCCATTTTTACTCTATTCTTTTTTATTTCGTAAAATGTTGAAAGGTTTAACAAAGAATCGTTAAAAATTTTCTTTGCGATCATCGTTAAAACAGTATCACCCCTTTCTGGCAAAAAAGTAATACAGACTTTCATTTAGAGAAAATTAATATGAAAATATATTTTTTAGTTTTAACATAATGCTTTTGCACTAAGAGTCTGAGTTCGGTGGAAAATAATATAGCGAGAATGCGTCGGCAACTTTGAAGATTTTTAATGAACACATCGAGAATTAGTGAACTAATTTTCAATCAACAAAATTATATTCAGAAAATAGAAATGTTATTCAGAAAATCACCACGATTTTTTATTTTCGTTTGAATTTTTTTTTTCACGGTACAAAAGTTTTAAGTATACGTTGCAAAAACATGGAATAGAATATTTAAAAATGCACGTATATGATAATTGCGAAAATAAGACTTCCATGTACTTCCTTTGAGACTGTTTATTGCATAACACTTTGTAACATGCCGATTTTTAAGCACAGAAGATGACACAATCTTAGCAAAGAGATCGCTTTCACTGTTATACCTAAAAACGTATTAAAGACATTCACTATGTCAGTTATAAATACACATATAATAAGCAGTGTAGGTTTTTACTTATATCAAGATGAAAAATTGAAGCCCTACGCTAGTATCTTTTCCACATCCATAAATACGCCTTATCGCCGCCCAAGTTCAATGCCATCGCCAACGGCATTAGGAAAGAAGAGTAATAAAACTTGATTCCTTTCCTTCCTAAATAATATGCATTTTCCTGGAAGCTTCAATAAAAGAGAAGAAATAATTTTTTAAAAAATTTTAATTAATAGACTTTAATTTTTTTCGATTCTGCATAATGCAGATATATATATACAATATACAATAAACAGGAACAACTATAAAAAATTTGGTGCTGATCCATAGGGCTATTTCCTAAAATATTTTGTTGTCGATAATAAAAATACATAATCACAGAAAATCTAACATGCACTGTTGTTCCTATGTGCATATTTTTGATATTACAAGTTTTAGGCATTAGTTTGTATGTCGTAAATTTTGTCCGTACCGAATCTAAAACCTGCTAAATCTTTGTCTTGTTTCAGTTCAAACTACATTTCAGATAATTAATCCCGAGAAAAACTCGTTCCAACAAAATATAATAATTAACAAATATTATTCAGCTGCAAATGGCTATCATTTCTAAATACTAAATTAAAAACTCAAAAAGGCTTCAAAATGTAAACCTTTAGCAAAAGGAGTTGATAATTCGTAGACTATGGCTGGATTAGAATAAGAAATCACTAGCAGCGCAATCTAAAAAGACAAAGAGGAAATTTTCGAAGGCGAAACAAAATTTTATTTCACTATTGATGAAGGCTTAAGTTGTCATTGATCTAACAGTCGTGATTATAGCATTCGTGTTCACAAAACTGAAGCTGTTTCAGTGTTTACTTTTAAATCTTAATCAAAGGAAGATCGCAGCGTTCTACGACAACACGCTGCCTGCGAAAAACAAACTTGTTTCCTGTGGCAACTATCTTTCATGGCAAGAGTCTGGACGATGTATGTTGTGTTTAAATTATTAATACATTCGTTTTGATTCATCTCTTTCATCTATAACAACAGCTCAACGGGCAGCTGGTCAAATCAACCAAACTATGGAACAACTTTAACCCGTTTTTATAAAAAAACATGTCTTCAAAACATGAAGGAAACTAAGAGGACATTTATTTAGAGGATTTTCTTTAACGAGGTCTATAATATGTAACTTACAGGTAGCTGGAGGGAAAATTAAGAACAATATCAACGGACAACCAAACTGATATGAATATACATTATGTCAAAGCGGACAATTTCGACTGGCGAACACCGACACGATTATTTTTTCTTAACACGAATAAACAGGGACTCAGTTCAACGACAAACACATTTTTAATGTTTCAAATCCAGAGTTGAAAACTAAGGAAGAGGCGAGGAAACACTTATCTGCTCAAGTACTGTAGGATTATACCGCAATTAAAATTTTGATCGTGGCTACATGGATGTGTATAAATGACTTCCAATATCTCCCACTGTTTGTCCGTTTTAGCTAGAACTACAAGTAGTAATAACCAACTGACCTGATAATTCATGTGTTTCGTCGTCATATACATGGTCATCCAAGAACATGTGCCCTGAAACGCAAGTTGAAATTAGTTAGTTCTATTCAACGAGTGAACTGGCATGAAAGATTAATTACGAACGAGACCGCCAAGATTCTCCTACCTTCGGGAGTTTGCTCGTGTACGGAGACTTCGTCAGCGTGTATTTGCGTTTTTATATTCCACAAAAAAAGGCAGAGAAGTAGGCATTGCCATGCCCTGAACACCATGCTTTGTTTGAAGTGCTCACTACGAAAAGCCCAGTATCAGGTGTAACAACATAATACTTTCCTCCTATTCTGTATAAACACAAGTAATAGCTCTGACTCAGAACAGCTCAACCCACTCTATTACAAATTCCTTGTTAAATGCTAATCCCATTTCATGGCAATTTGCATAACAAGAGGAAGCACAACAATTGCTAATGTGACGTTCTGTTTGGTTAAGCTGCTCTTCATCATTTCAAATTACTTGGTGTACAACGAGGAAATGATTCGACAGACAAAGAGAATAGTAGGGGCGCCAAAAATTTGCCTAACCATTGTTAATTACTGTGAAGTAACAGAACAAAGTACAAAACCTAAAATTATTTACCATCAAAAAACGAAGACAGCCAGTTGCTCAACACTTAAAAAATCAAAATTAGTACAGATTTTCTAATTGACTATGTATTGTACTTCAGTTTAGAATCCAACATATAAGCAAAAATACCAACTTGATCAGTAAGATTTAGAAATTCTACGACTTAAAGATATGTTGTAAGTTTTATTTTAATTTTACTGCTTTAAAATAAAGTGGTTACGTTTTGTGCCATAGAAATGCTAGAAGTTCCTGTCATTGTTTCAGGGATGCTAATATTGTAATACAGTAACTAGTATACCCACTTGTTTGTAACTATATAGGTAGAGTTAAGAACTCCCTTTATTGAAAATCCTGGACTCGACTGTATCCGAATTTTAAGAACAAACTATTTAACGCAATCTCAGGCGTAAATTTTCTTGATCGTTTGGCATATCCTTTACAATATTATATTTATTTATTTATACCAAATAGGTAAATTCATGTATCTTTTTTAAAAAGGGTTTACTTCTTAATTATTTTCGAGATATGTTTACTCTTGCAAGCCAGATGCATTCGCATAATACAGGAGAAATTCCAATCGTTTTTATATATTTCCTTGTCGAACTAACATTCGAAAATTCTCAATTCGGTTTCAAGGTCCCAAGTTTTTCAACTCGCTAAGTCAGGAAATTCAAAATAGTGAGAGTATTGGTTTGTTTGGCAAAAGACTTAAAAACTTAGTCACATAAACTCTTCAGTGAGCTACATACTCTTTTTTTCTTGTTTGTGCTGTTTTTCTTTTTTTCCTTTAAAAAAACCGTAAATAACCTATTTACATATTCAGTACCCGAAATTCACATTTTACACTTTATATTCTTAGGAAGCATATAGTCCATAAGCCCCCGGCTTCTATATAGGCTTCCTTGCAATAGCCATTCCAAACATTTCTAACAGCAATGATCTATTTTATATATTGTATATTGTATATTACACTAAATGTGTGTGCTTTGATAATTGTACATCTTCAAGTGGTTTATGGCAAAACAAATGAAATGAAATACAATGCAATGAAATGAAATGAAATGTGCCCTTTCTCAAATAGAATAGATAAAAAACATACAACACTGACGACGCGGTTGTGCAAGTGCCTTATTTTGCTTCGAATGCTCGCGTCCATTTTCCACCTCGCTCGTTGCATGTAGTCAGTTTCAATTTTAAAAACATAATCAATTTTAATATAGAAGTGAAAACAGTTTAAAGACAGTTTGAAGTTATGAAAAATAAGAGCAACAAAAATCAGCGAAATTTATCTGGTACAAAAAAACGAAAACCCAAATAGAACGTTGTGTGGGAGGATTCACAGAAGTGGGCCGACAGTCTATGCGAGGCTTTGTTGGATAGGGGACCGGGTCAGTATTATTAAGAGCAGTGGTGGGCTGATGAAGAGTTTTATTTTCGTCTTATATGAGTCAAATCTAGCTGAAACACGTGTAACCAGCCCTAAACACAGTAGTCTTGCAATTTTATGGTTATGAAGTGATGAACTTGAAAGGTAACAAAACCAATCTCAAGGTTTAAATTTCAAAACACTGAATCACTAGAATAGAAACGTTCTTTGTACAATATATAAGCATATAAAATATATAAAATGTACTTAAAGTTAAACAAGTCGAGAGACCAAGTTTGATTACACACAATATTTTCTACGGTTTTTTAAATTCCTGTTTACCTTAAAGATATACAGCAGGAATATCTTTTTACAAATTTCGCGTTTACAATGTATTATAAGTAAAACTTATATTACAAAGCTAACGCATTCTGACAAAGGGCATGATCACTACAGATTTTACCTAGATTTTGCCGAGACTTCTCCTGAAAAAGTAGCTTGCTGAGCCATGCCAAGAAATTATAAATACCCAAAAGCAATCGTAAAACCAACAGCTGAAACAAAAATTCTCACAAGTGGAATTATAGGAGAAGATTTACTAGCCATCATCTATCAGCAAAAGAAACTAAGCTCACTGCTTTTTAAAATATTTTGTGTAAAAATAACTTTAAAATACTGTTAAAAGGTTATGTAAATTCACTGCAATAAACTGCGACAGATACAAAGCACCAATACAGAATATTAAGCATGTTTCTTTTCAACCGCAATTGCCCGCTCTTTCTGGTCTAATCTTGAAATTTGGTAAGCTATAGAACAACTAAACCTTGAATTCCAAGATATTACAATGGCCACACAAAAACAAAATTTGGGAATTATATCAGTCACCAATTTTTTATCCCCCTCCGCGGAAAATATTTTTCAGTTGACGGTATCGTAATTACTTTGAACATAAAGATTTTCCAAGTCATAAGCTTACTACATTAAATCTTGGATGCTGATTCAGTAGTCTCATGTGTGTATAACTAGAAAAACAAGTTTGTAATTCTGTTTATAGCAAAACTAAATAAATAAAAATAAAAAACATATTATAGAAATCTGACTTGAAAGAATAACTCATAAAACAAATTTGCTTATTAAATAGATTGACCTTAAGCAAAGTCCTAGAGGAATCTACACTGGTAGAAGACTTGATGGTTTCCGATGGAGAGTTCCAGAGGCTGGGTGAGGCATGAGAGAAAGTGCGTTGACCATAGGTGACAGTTCAGTCGACAAAAGATCACAGTGGGAATCATATGACGTAATTCAACCGAGTAAAAAGAAATATTACCGAGCAGATTTCTATCGTTGTCTCTTATTTATTCCAACATACAAAGCCCTCATTCAACCAATAAGGTCATATTACAGGATTATTGTGTGGAAAAGAGTTACAAGGCTAAAGCTTTTTATCGTCTCATGAAGTGTTAAATGGATGTCAGAGAAACGCAGGAACACGAGGGGCAATGACTTGGCGTTATATTATGAAGAGTACTAATAATATTTGGGGATTGCGGATGGAAGTGGGAGGTTCAGTAGCTTAGCAATTTAGTGCAGCGAATGGTTGTCAGTATTACTGAGTTCCAAGACGACAATTAGCAGAATTCTATTTAAAACGACTTTACAAATATGCACTTCAAGGTTTACATCTCAAAATCTTGTTCAACACTGAAAAATTGAAAATCTACTTGAATAAATCGAATGGGAACAGTATAAAAGCGGTTTGATTGCATAACTCTATATTTGAGCTCTGTTTTCAAATCCCATTTACCATTCAATATCCTAGTAGGATCTCACTAGACATTGCAAAACATTCCTTTATTTTTACTACTGAAAGGTGCAAGGTGTGCTGTAAGACCTTTGATGCAATTAAACGCAATAGATAAAACTTCCAATTGTTTAGTTCTATGAGCTACAAGAATTACGTTTAAATTAAGCAAACTAGTTAAAGCGGTTGTAGGCGGACAACTCAGTCGTTACATCATTGTTAAATTCTCTGTATGTTGTCTCTGCCATTACATGTTTCTTTTTAATAGTGCATGCATGCACCCCCGTCTTTGATCTTGCTTGTTTTTTCTGTTTTTTAGTGCCTGGTTGTTTGGAAGATGCCAGTTAGTTTTAACCCTGGGTTAGATCAAAATTCAAAGAGCAATTTCTCGACCAAGAAATATGTTTTAAGTTGTTTTAAAATATTGTTCAGCCTTTCCTCAGAAACCGAATTTCTAACCCCAAGATTTAATTAAGCTCAAATCATTCTGTAAGGTAGTAAACACAGACATTTAACCCTGGGTTAGCGCTCATCGGCTTTAGAGGAACCGAATACCCCAGTGTCATAATGCAACATGAGGGCTGAGCTTAAGCATTTAGAAAGCGAACGTCAACAAGAACTTTGCAAAACAATAGATTTAAGCACAAGTTACAATAACTCAAGAGAACTTCACGTGGGAATGAAACCACCTCGCCATTTTTCCACCGTCTTCTTCAGAAAACAGAACCTGATAAGTTCAGTTTTAGGGTTTTATAGAGAACGTGAACGTTAAGATATAAATCGTTTCAATTTCCATGCAACTTCAGAAATGAACTTCTAACTTTTCATGTTCACACTCCACGCGAAACCAAAAAGGAACGAACGAGTCATGCAAACATGAAAAGGGAAAACAGGAAGTTATTAAAAGACTCAAAAGCCGTCTTCAAAGGATATGTGCATCCGTGGTTTGCGATCGGCTCAAGTATCGGTCCTGACTGATTTGGTTCTTAAAATAAGTACTATCTGAGTCTGTGTCCTATATTGTTTTACCAGGAAACTATGACTTGGAGCAACTTCAACGCCATTCATCTTCCTTACTCACCATTTTGACAAATCTTAATCAACTTCCTGTTACTTTAAATTTCAAATCATTCATTTTGTACGAGCTGGTTTTCAGGTTCGCTGCTGCTTATTGCCCGAAACTGTGTCTTGACCATGCAGGAAACTGTGTATTTTACCGAGACCGAACCATGACTTGGAGCAATTTCAACTCGATCTATTTAGCTTCCTCACACAATTTTAATTTTAACAGTTCTTAATCAACTTCCTGTTACTTTAAATTTCAAATCATCCGATTTGTACCAGCTGGTTTTCAGGTTTGCTGCGGCTGGTTGCTCGACACTGTGTCTTCATTTCCAGTTGTATTATTATATCGATATTCTTTATACAGAAGGAAAACTAGATTATCGAGATTTGCAGCGTTTATAATAATTATTCGCCACGTGTTTAGTAAACTTAATTCTGCGTAATCCTTGGCAAAAGAACAACAAACACCAATACAGTGATAGTGAAACAATTGATTGGCAAGAAACCACTCTACATATGGCCAGAATTGTCATGGAGATGATTAGAGTTATGACGCTCCTGGGCTTGTGTTTCAAACTAGATATTTGTCTCAAGTGGCAATCTACCAGTATCAGTTGTTATGTGAACAAAAACGTGAATACCTTTAAAAGTCACTATCCGAACCTACCTGTATAACTAGACTATCCGCCGCCACATAAAAAGAGTTAAAACGTCAGAGAAGCATGGTTCGTGTAGAGTAATTTATCATTAATGCGTTTAATGGTAGCGGTTCAAAAGTAAAAGAAGCAACGGGTTGCTAAGAAAGCTCAAAGCTCCGTTACAGTTTGGAACAGAATAGATGTAGAACAGTAATTAGAAGATTTTCGTTATAGATTTCAAAACTGCAGAGGGCAAGATCAAAAACTTGCAGGAATTAAAACTGCAGCTGTTAACTAAGTACTATCTATCGGCGACGAAACCTGAAAAAGCTCTAACTTGCAATTCCTTTGGACCCGTTATTTTGGTATTTCGAATGACTTTGTGTTACCACTACAAATCGCACGTCACTCAGTATTTTTTATGCAAAACAGTTGTTTCTAATAAGAGTACCATATGTAAATAGAAGTTTACTCAGTTCAATCTTGTTCAATTTATGCCTCCGTCTACCTTTACATCCAACTATGATTCCACGTCTGTGCTTTTGCCACTACCATAGCTCTATATCACAAACATTGGTGTCATCTTTGATGAAACTCTGTCCTTTGAAGAACATATCAAGAAAGTCTGCACGTATTTGACCTATCTTTTGCTAAGTATGTGCCGCTGGCCCTTCAGAGCCCCTACCCCATAATAGTTACTTTTGTGGACAATCATAGAACCCATCTTAGTCACTTGTCACTATGATTTCTAACAATGGAAGAGCATTTAACAGTGTTTTGTAATTCATAAACTTTCAAAAGCAGAATCAGATTGTTTTAAAAGCTAATTCGAGACCAATTGCAGTCACATTTGACGAGACTCAAGGTCTTCTCAGTGCCACTTAGGCGAACGTGTTGAAAAGCGCCCCCATTCTAGTCACTCTGATGAAAAATACGGTCCCATTTTAGTCACTTCAGTCCCAAATTAAAAATGCGACCCCATCCAGCGGCACATCCCTATATTAGCCCAACTATAGGGAGTACACATCCCCCCCCCCAATACAATTAAACTTCGGCTCATACCTGACTATAACTACAAGACTTACGTTGACAGATCCTTTCCGTTCAGTGTGTCACTAAATAAAGGAACGGACTCCTCCTACACCCTAGCTTGAGAGTCATCTTCTCATGTAACTTTTGAAAAACAGTATGACTACTAGATAAGTTTCAATTTATTTAAATTTATTTTCAAACGACCTGGTCTCCCGCAAGCTAACTCCTCTTCCTTCCTTTATCGTTAGCTAAAAATTGCACAGTCTTCGCCAAAACAGTTACTGTAGATAAGCAGTCTCAAACCAAACATACCGTGCATGATCGCCAAGATCAACGTCCTACTATCCTAGAAAATCTTGCGCGCGCAAAAAGATCTTAAAATGGCCGCCATTTTTAAGCTGCACACGTTGACTAACTACATTGGAAACTCATCATCATCTTTGAATGTATATATATCAGCTAGATTTCTAATTGGACTCACAGGCAACTCAGTCTTGATTATACCTCACATATTTTGTCTGTTCTATATCATAATTTGAACATATTTCTTCACTTAACGGATCGAAGATGACAGCCAACAACAGCGCTTTTAAAAACCCCACAACACTTTCTGAGATATAGTACATTTTGAATAAACAAGACAATGCGAGCTGATTGGCTATATTCTAGCACGTGATAAACGTTCAACCTACTATTACTGGTAATCTCTTATCAATGCTTGGCCTACTCATGATACATGACAATTAAGGAACGGCGATCGGAGGAAATGAATCCGACAGTTAATGAACTATTAAATCTATGACAGAGCGCATGCGCAGACAACTGGAAAAAACAAAAGGAAGTTTTAACTTCATTGCATCCGTTCCAGGCAACAAAGAAAAGACATGCGTTGCAGGGTGCCTTTATTAAATGAAAAAGGAAGTATTCTTTTGCTAAAAACGCTCTCTGTGTGTAGACAGATTGTAAGGGTACAACTAATATGGTTACCTAGTGCTTACCATCTCAGTATAAGTAGATATAAGTTCGATTTCGTTATCAATGCTTAGCCTACTCGTGCACTCAGAGTGCATAACATACAAGGTATAGTAATCGGGGGCAATAAATCTGACAGTTAAATAAGCTAAATCTGCAACGGTAGACATGCACAGCCGGACTACTGAAAAAAAAAAACAGTATGCACCTCCACTGCGTATTCTTTTGTTAAAAAAGTTTTCTGTGGATATAGAGTTAAAGCGGTACAACTAATAGTATGATCACCTAATGCTGGCCATCTATAAGCAGATAAACTCAATTTTCATTTTCAATGCTTCTCATATTCAGTCATGGTGCATAAAAAATAAGGTGCAGTGATCCGGCTAGTTGCAAGAACAAAACTCTTAATAATCGAAATTAAACTTAAAACAACTCAGTGAAGTTTTTGAAGGAATGGGTATTTTAAAAACCTGATCTGACAACTACTTTTACTGTTTCTATCACACAAGCAAAGTTTATTTGATGTACATGTTTTTTTTTATAGGAACAACTTTATAAGAACAACGAGGCTCAAATCGCCCAAAACTAAGGAACAATTTAAGAACAATCTGAGGCTGGGAAGACTCGGAGCCACTGACAAT
>JANSTQ010141141.1:0-12843 GCA_026167885.1 Bergia puertoricense
GGGGTGATGCTAGAAAGGGAAAGGAAAGGGGGGTGTATGCAAGTTTCTGTCCAACAGGATCAAATCTGTTTATTTAGGAGTTCCATTGCTAAAGAACACTAAAGTTTCTAGTATGAACTCACTCAGGTATCCAAAACTGCATGTTCAGAGGGAGGGTGTATGTTTCTGTTTGAATGAATTTTGTGTTTGAAGACAACTTGACATCTTTAAGGAAAAGACTGTTATGAGCACTGCCCGGTCAAAGACCTATTTTTAAAATGTTCAATAAGTGAAATGTAAAAATGACAGCCAAGACATTTCTACACACATGTGATGCTGCATTAGCAACTGAATTAGACACTTCTATTGCACAACATCCAATTCTGATTGTCTGTTCTTCAGATGCTGTTAGTTGTAATTGTCAAAGACAGATTTTTTTCTTTTCAGGATGCAAGGAAAGAGAGAAGAAAGAAAGCTTCCACAGTGTCCAGTAAAACTGCGGAGAGAATTGTTAAGAACTTTCTCAAAGGCAAAGCAGTTGAAGCTGTCACCGGAAAGAAAAGGTGAGTTTTTAAATCTTTAAAATAGTGTATACTAGTGCCAAGGGTGTGCATGTACAAAATTAATGTAATAGGAAGTCTCTCTCAGAAAAATCCCCTGTCTTGAATGGGATTGCCAAAATACAGTAAGCACCCCTCCTCATCCTAGGTCTGTTTGCAATTGTTTGTGAAGAAATGCAATTTGAAATTAATTTGTAGTAAATAAATTTACTTCAGTGTGTTCAATAAGGTGGTTTTTACAATGAGTAGCAAGATCTACTTATTAAATAAAACAAACTGGTCTTTTGTTTTGGGCTCCTAACAATAATTATTTTAATTGTTTTTTGTGTTTTTAAGTGACATAATGCTGAGAAGCAACAGTCCCAGAGAGCCTGATATATTTGAGCTTCCTCCAGCTCCTCACGAGGTTCTAGCAGTTGAGAGGTAAACACCTGGAAGGATGTGAGGGGAGGGGGATACTCTGTCACATGGTAAAAATTATTCTGAATGTTTTTGGATGTGAATGAAAATTCTGGGAGTCTCAAAAATGTAGTGTTTGAAAAGGTACAGTACACTTTGGGCAGTCAGGGGTGGATCTAGAAATGTTCGAAACAGGGGCATTAGCCAAAATTCTAGGAAAGGAAGGCAAAAAGGGTATCTGTGCTCCACGAGTTATTTTTTAGTGTTTTTCTTTTAAAATGACCACAAAATTGCTGATGAATAGGGGATGGCCCTCCTTGGCCCCTCCCTAAAATCCACCCCTGGCAGTTTTTGGGATGGCAAAATTTATAGCATTGACAAGAGCAGCCTACATCTTTTTGTGGTCCACCATGTAACTATTTTAAAGAGTTCAGTATGGAATATTCTGCATATAGCAGGCAGATATCAGTCATAATTATGATGAATTAATTACAGTATGATATATGTAGAATAGATGGCCAGATAATGCTTACACGTTTGAGCTTTGAGAAATTGGCCTGAATTTGTATTTTCAGCTCATCAGACGACGAGGCTGATGATGGTGGCACAGCTCTGCAAGAGCAGCTCAGCCACCAGTGGTTGGAGGTTTGTATATTTCTACAGTTTAACAAAATAGTAAACCTATTTCTGAATTACAGGAATTATAGTTACGGCGGGCAAGGCTTCAACTTTAGGTTTAATCCTTTCAGCCCCAAGCAGAACATATGATGTATTGCAAAATTCTCCTAAACTTTACCCATACTTTCTTTGTAAGCAGTTTGGGAGAATTTGTAAAAATAATCCAGGCCTGGAAAGGTCTTGAAACTTAGTTGAGGTCTTTGAAGATGTTGTCCAGTTGCATTATTGGCAAAAAATTTACTTTTACAATCCATATGTGAATACATTCACTTAGTTGCCCAAGTCTTATTTTGCCTGTGCTGAAAGTGTTTCCTTTCATTCTCTATAAGCTCTTTTGCAATTTATTTGGACTTGAAAGTGTAAGCAAGAGTCTGTGTCTCAAAGTTGCCAGCACTGAAATAGCTCATGTAATACATTATTTATTTATTTACAGTATTTGAAAACAGTTTAGCTACAAAGAAAATACAATTTACATGTAACTTCAAAGATAAATTTGGCAACTATGTTATTATATTAAACCAATATATTGTTTGGTAGTGTTTTACTATAATACATGTACATGTGAAATTATACATGAAGACTAATTGTAAAGAGCCACATGGGTTTACATGAACTAGTCAATGAACCCCTCACTGAAACCAGAGCTGCAAATGTTTGTATCTTGTGTGCTCTCAGTATGGTGAGGGAGAGTAAACTCTGGACTTTTTGCATACGGGGCACTTGGTATGCCTTTGTGTGTAGTAAACACCTGAGACATTTCAAGTCCAAGAATACTCATTTTTGTACCAGTTGTTAATGATTTGATATTCTTGAACAATGAAAGTGTTTTGTGTGGAGTTTCATTTCTGTCTGTCTGTCTGTCTGTCTGTCTATATTTGTCTGTCTATCTATCTTCCTGTTGGTTTGATTAGAAAAAGAGCCAAACATTGATTAATTGTTGTTGAATGTAACAGACAGTGTACCAAAACCCGAGTGAAGTCAATGTGGAGTCTGAGGATTTTAAGTCTCTACCTGCTGAACTACAACATGAACTTATAGTAGAGATGAAGGAAGAAAGAAAATGGGCTCCCATGAAAGAGATGCCTGAGGTACCGTTACATGAACGTATAGTAGACGTGAAGTTAGAAAGAGAGTGGACCCCTGTGAGAGAATGCTAGTGGTACAATGTACTGTAACAGGAACTTATTGTAGTGTTGAAGGAAGAAAGAAAATGCCCCCTCATAAGAAAGATGCCAGAATACTATAACATGAATGTATAATAGACATGAAATATGAAAGAAAAAGAAAGAAAGATTACTACTACACTAATTGAGATAAGGGCATCGAAATAATGTGGGACTGCAGTGTGGCCACGGGAGCAAAAATGCAGGATAAAGGGAACAGGCCAGACCTACAGGTCATCAACAAAAGAGAGGAGAAGATCGATATAGTCGAAATGGCGTGCCCGAGCTGGCGCAACAGAGCCAAATTTTCCAAAACAGAGGAGAGGAAGACCAGGAAATATACAACAGTGAGGGAGGAGCTGAAAGAAAGACACCCAGGATACGAAGTGAGGCAAACCAAACGGGCTCCAGAGGCAATGCAGAAAACAATCTTGCTGCATGCAATAAGACTGATGAGACTAATTCGGTAGTGTAGGCTCAGACTACTATATCTAGACAAACTTTCCGGATTGTGTGTATTAAATATGTTTTGACATTTATGTTGATAGTTAGGATACTATTTTGTTAATTCCTTGGTTATAGCTGTTTGAATTTTGTAAACCATTGCTTATGTACAAGGATGAACGGTGTTTGGCCTTAGCCGCGCCTTTTAACCTAAGATCGATATCTGTAAATATTACAACAGACAAAGTCAATAAAAGAAAGAAAGAAAGAAAGAAAACATGAAATAGGCACACGGAAATAAACGAGCATGCACACGTGCAGAAGCGTGGAGGAATGGTAACGACAACACAATTGACAACAGGTCAAGTTGAGAAAATGGTGCTTGTGCTTGTTTCACGGATGTTGACACAGGAGAAACAAGCAAAATATGGATACTCACAAGCACAAGAAAAAGGAAAAATTATGGATTTTTTCGAAATCTTCTCATAGCATGAAGAAATTGTGGTCAGACACTTGAATGAAATATGATCATTTTTATCTTTTCAAGGAGAAATTAAACAAACTTGCCCTCTGGGCTCTACTTTTCTTTTAGTATGTAGAAATGTATTTTTGGGCATTCTTTGCCGCTTGGCGGGAGACTGGCCGGACTGACACGGGGTGATAATAAGACTGTTGATAAGTCGTGTTGCTTGGCTGGTTTGAGTGGGCGAGAACAATTTGTGCATTGAACCTAATAAAACGGAAGTGCGCTAGGCGGTTCAGGTTTTTTAAGAAAAAGAAAATGAAGATCCGGTTTTAGAGCTGGTGTTCGCACATGGATCCAGGAGAGCAGGTGGGTTGAATTTTACATTGGTAGTCAAATCGTCTCACTCTCCGCCCCTTTAATTTTGTGTTTAGAATATATCAGATCAAAACATCCCGCCACTTAAAAGAAGATAGAGTCTCCATGATTGATCCTGTGATGGATTTGCTCTGGATCAAAATGGAACCATAACTTTCGGTAATTGATTTTGTCTCGCCAAATTTAAAGTGGGCAAAAAAAGCAACTAAAACACGTTGAGATGATAACAATAGTTTGTCGATATTTGAGTAGCTTTATTTCACTGAGCCGAATTTAGCACAAAAATATCTGATACTTTTCCTAGCTGCACGGCTGGAAACGCGCCGTGCAGGGCATTTCGTGCATTCCTGGGTTTCCCGCGAAATGCAAACACTCCGAGTTTGTTCTTCGGACATTGGTTATTTATAATCTAATTTAGGGGACAAGTCACACATCACAATTGCTTCTCTGTCTTGGACCCCTTGTTGGTGTTTTGAACCAACCCATTTTCAATGACATTCCTTCTCTTTCCGCCTCTTTATTTCGACCAAAGAGCGCGTGTTTAATTGGTTTGTCTTGGCCGGCATGCTTATCATGGTTTGACACGGTGCCAATCCGAACAAACATCTCGAACTTCCGGAGAGGTCTTGCTTCGTTGAACTCCAATAATCATCTAAAATACCCCGGTGTATCACTTTCACCTTTCATTTTCATCTTTTAACAGCTAGCGCGCACACGAACTAACAACATGGAGCGGTGCGGGTTCGTTGTGGCGATTCTTGTGATCACAATTTTTGTTCTCACCCTGTTGGGAACGGCTCAAGCGCAGTGCGACCAAAAGGAGCGCGGTGGGCCACTGTTTTGTTGTAAAGGCAGAAATAGCAGTTGTGCTGTGGACAAACTTGGCGAGGAACAAAATAGCCATCGTCGAACCGTCTGCTATTGCGATGAATTCTGCGAATCGGCTGGAGACTGTTGCCAGGATTTTGAAGAAGCGAGGAGAAAATGTTCTCTGCAAGGTTTGTTGGTGTTTCAATATTTTACTTATCGGTTGTCACCGTGTATCGTATTTTATGTTATGTCTTGACTGGCCCAAATTATGTGATTTGAGCTTACCTTGGCCTCCGAAACAATGAATAATGAGGAATGACGCGCGAAATGGCTTTTGCCAAATTCTGAAATTGCATCGGCATTGTTAACGGCTTCTGCTTGTTTCTCTGATTACTTTTATAAGCCCCCAACAAGAACTTGCAGTTTTGTGTTCAGTTTTAGAGGACTGTATAACATTTTTACTTTTTTTTTAAAAAAAGGCACCAGTCCGTGACAACGTTCAACAAGAGTAGAAATGTGCCACGGGACTGGTCTGGAACAGTAATATGATTTTGATGTTAAACAGACACAAGAACTGCGCGTGGGCGCGTGACCTCTTTTCTCTCTCCAAGATTTGGCGTTTGCATTCTCAAGCGACCTTGAGCTTGAGGGAGTTAGATAGCGAAAATACCTAGTATTCGTCTTCACCATGTCGCGAAGCATAACTTAATGAATGAATCTTTATTTTTAAAACACCATACTTTCTCATGTCATTCCAAAAGCTTCGTACCAGTTGTTGAGGTATAAAAGCACGAGGTTTAACACATACTTTTGTTTTATCATCAATGTATATTGTCCCGAACCGTTCCTTCGCTTTTATCCTTATCAATACGCTAATTTATCGTCATACAGGTTCAACAATAATACAAAATGGTGTGTTCAGTCACATATGACAGCATTTGGCACAGTGTCCCGGTACTTGACTGTTTGACTGACGTAATTTTAATTACTGCAAAGCGGTAACTATAATCAGCGAGTCTCTAAAGAAGTTTGAATAATACACAGTTATAGACCCAAAGCGACAAAAATAGGCAGGTGAGATTTTTTTTTATTCAGAATAAAATACTGAACGATGTGGTAAAATCAAAAACATTTTTATAATTCATATTTTAAAAGCCATTTTTAAAAATGTTAGAGGCCAATCTCGATTTCCGATCCCGAATCTGTCAACAGAAGCTTCGAAAGATTGAGATAAACTTTGGAAGATAGACACTTCGTGTGATGGTTCAACTTTGTTGTATGTAGTGTTGTATTTTGTTGTCCTTCTGCAGCCAACGTATGGTATTTTAATTCAAATCATAGTGATCTGAATGATCACACTTATAGCTTGGGGATTTCCGTGAGGAGTTTGGAGAATCCTAACGGGCCCCACGCAATTAAAATTGACAAAATTACCCTGGATTCCATGTGTATATCTGCTTGTGCTAACCCGAGGCGGTACGCGTTTATATGAGCAAGTTTCAGTTTAAATATTGAGTCTTGGCAGTGTTTCTCTCTTTGTGTGTTTTCGTATTTCAAAAAATACTTGCCGAGAACCTCAGTGTTAGATGACAATAAACAAACAAAAATACGTTTGTTTTAGTTTTGGCATGCTTGCTTCTTTAGTTCTTCAATTCTGAAAATGTTTTGCCTTTTCCGGTCTTAAGGATTTGTGGGAACAATTTCCGATAACTATTTAGGACTTTTACACCTTCTGCCCACACAGTTGGCAAGTTTTCTCTGCACTGGCCTCACAACTCATTTAAAGTTTGTCTTTGCTCAAAATTTAGTGCATGTTTTTATATAAACACACATTGTCTAGTTTAAAAACCAAAGAAGATATTAAACTAGAAGTAAAGTTTCGAACTCCCAAGGATCAAAGAGCTTTCAAAAAGTACCTTTAAATATCTCGCATTTTGGAAATAGCACTGCAAGAGATTTGCTTTTCTTAGAATCCACCTTTCACCTTTTCAGTCAACTAGTAGTTAAAGTGACTGCGATTCATTCAACACCAAACAGCCCTAAGGCTTGAGACTCAAGAACGGCTAGGAATATTTAGTGTAACAAAGATGTTTTTGATTCTTTATCTCCATCAAAAGTTATTTTTGTTCTTTTCAAATGTTGCCTCACTGTAAGACAAAAATAAATTTTCAATCTGGCCATCACCAGTGAATAAAGAATAGGTTTTTGAAAGTTGAATGGGTCCTTGGGAGCTGAATACATCAAAGAAGATTAAAGATATAGGAGATTATTTTGAAAGAAAAACACGTGTAAACTTCTATCGACAGTTTCCTTTGCCAGGCTGGGCTAAGCCAATTTCTGGTTCGCAAGCTTACTTGACCTCATGTCTTGACTGATAAACAAATTTGTCAAAAACAGTTTGGTGTCAAGGGCAATTGATAACCTGACGAAGAAAAAAAATTGAAGTGTCAAAACAGTAGGAGGAAAAACCAAATCCGCCTCTTATCATCCTTGGAAATCGATTTTGAAGTCCGCTCGAATTTCATCAGACTTCTGCTTGTTTCATATTGAACATATGTTTTTATTTTTATAGAATAAATTAAAAGATATTAACAATAAAAGCAACAACGACTACAATAATGATATAAACAATAAGGACAATATCGATAACAGTACGCAATCTTGGCCCCAGGCTCATTCACAAATTTTCCAAGCAAGGACTGATGGAGAGCAAACCTCGAAGAGACGAGGAGTCTCCCCTTGAAAAATTTGTCTCTTGAAACATGTGAGTCGACTTGCAGGGAATCTAACTTGGCCATGCAAAGTTAGTTCACATTTATGTGCCTACATATGTAATACGTCAATATTCTATTTTGTAAACTCTGATAGCTTGCTTATTTAAGACTAAGAGTGAACAGCTGAACAAATCGTCCCTCCCAGTGTTATACATTGGGGTCTTGACTCTCAGTTGAAGTACTAAAGTAGGTATTAAATTTTAAAACAAAGCAAACACGGCGGTATTGTTTAATTTTGATTTTCGTGCTCAACCTCTGATTTGGAGTTTCCGACACGCTTAGAAGGTCCTTTCTTGTGTTGAAGTAATTCCCTCACGCAAACTAAAGGAAGATCACGCGAGGCACAGCTACAACCTTCCAAACCTCTAATTCCGACTGTGAGCAATCAAAAGGCTTTTGTTTCGTTCGTATCAGTTATTACCGACGCACTGGCGCGCGACTTTTGTCTGATACGTACGTGTGCTTGAGCTTAAGTAGCTTGTTCAACATACAATTGAATTCTTGCCACGAAGCCGATATCAAGCCGCAGAAACGCCATATCATATACAATTTAGATTTAAAAATCACTCTTTTTTATTTTTGGTTTTGCTTACGAGAATATGAATTAATGGAGTTGTTTGTTTCCGTTACGGCTCCCCTCGATAGCCGCAGATTTTTAAACTTTGTTCGGCTTTTTGGGAGTGGCGCGTTTGATCATTAAACAATACATGTGTTAAAAATGTTCCCCGCTGGGACATGACCGCGCGTGGCCTTCCTTCAATGGCTCCCGACCTTGCAAATCATCAAAAGTGCCAACACGGTTTTTTTATGTGGCTTGGAAAACGTGCTCATAAGGATCGCGCGCTCAAGGGGTCATGCGCGCTTCGGCCATGTACGGAGCCAGAGAATCTCGTTCACCAGCCCCCGCTTTAAGGGATCTATCTGCGTCTTACGTTGCTCGACAAACGACAGGAACTGAAAAACGTGACCAAAACCGTTGTTTGCCTGGGCTGCAGATTAGTCCCAATCACGATTTTCGGACTTTGGCGAAGAAAGAAGCAACCTTTCAGTATTGGCAAAGCAAACGGGAGGATCTTTTTGTAACGTGACTTTCCTTCCGTTTGCCGGGAATCATCAATCGTTAGGATTAATCCCTCTGTTCTGAAATACTGTAATAACAACGGGGTTTGGGACTGAGAGAAAACATGGATCGAGCCTGCGATCCGAGGAGTGCTATTTTTTGGTATCTCCATACTGAGTGCTTAATTCGGCGAGTCACGCTAAGGAAAAATGCTAAGTTACGATTGGCAGTTTATAAATTGGAAGATATAAATTGGAAGAAAGGACAAAGGTGACCTAAAGGTCTTTAATGGCCTCAAATCTCTTTATGATGTCCTGGGGTCCCTTAAGGTGTCCAGGGTCCTTAGCGGTATCTCGGGCCCCATCCTTTATAGTGCTTTATAGTGTCCCTGCCCCTGGTCTATTGTAGCCTGACCTTCTGTGTCCTGGTTCGTTATTACGCCCTGGGTCCTTTATGGTGTGACGGGTCCTATACTGTATTCTGGTCCTTTATTGCGTCCCGGGTCTTTTATGGCGCCCCAAGTCCTATACTGCGTCATGGTCCTTTATTGCGTCCCGGGTCCAGTATTTCGTCCCGGGTCCCTTATGGCGTCCTGGTCCCTTATTCCGTCCCGGTTCCATTATGGTGTCCCGGGTCCCTTATGGCGTCCTAGTCCCTTATTCCGTCCTGGGTCCATTATTCCGTCCCGGGTCCCTTATGGCGTTCTGGTCCCTTATGGCGTCCTGGGTCCATTATTCCGTCCCGGATCCATTATGGCGTCCGGGTCTCTTATGGCGTCCTGGTCCCTTATGGCGTCCTGGGTCCATTATTCCGTCCCGGGTCCCTTATGGCGTCCTGGTCCCTTATTCCGTCCCGGTTCCATTATGGTGTCCCGGGTCCCTTATGGCGTCCTTGTCCCTTATTCCGTCCTGGGTCCATTATTCCGTCCCGGGTCCCTTATGGCGTTCTGGTCCCTTATTCCGTCCTGGGTCCATTATTCCGTCCCGGATCCATTATGGCGTCCGGGTCTCTTATGGCGTCCTAGTCCCTTATTCCGTCCCGGGTCCCTTACGGCGTTCTGGTTCCTTATTCCGTCCTGGGTCCATTATTCCGTCACGGGTCCATTATGGCGTCCTGGTCCGTTATTCCGTCCTGGGTCCATTATGACGTCCCTGTTCCCTTGTGGCGTAGGAGTCTTTCATTATTGCATCCCGGGTCCACACACACTAGCATTTTGATTTCACGATTCTGAAAATATATTTACACTTGCCGACTTGTGTTTCGCATGACTCGGGAGTATTCCGGGATAACTTGAAATGGTGTATTAGAAACTCCGTCAAAGTTGTTGTTGATGACATCTGGCGATGATGGTGATGATGATAAAAAAAGATGATGATTATTATTATAAAGATGATGCTGTTGATCATGTTAAGGGTGATGATAAAGATGATGATGATAATTATTAAGGTAATGAAGATGATGATATCCACAGGTGTGAGGGACTGCACTGTCACCCCCTGGACGCGATGGACCTCCTGTTCACACACATGCGGAGTGGGAGTCAGAAAGAGATCACGCTCCATCTTGTCCGTGGGCAAGGGAGGAAAGAGTTGCCCCGCCCTGAGGGAGAGGCGAGGTTGCTTCCAAAACCCTTGTGGACTGGACAAAGGTATTTCTTTATGTTTATATTTATCGATATATGATTGTAAGCAATTTTCTGTGTTTTCTTTCAGTACATGTTTAATTTAGTGTACGACATAATTGTAGTCTGGTTGGTAGTCAGAGATCCATCTGCACTAATCACGCACATGCGTCAACGGTTAACGAAACAGCGGTATACCACAAGAAGAATCCACGGAGCAAAGCAATATATGCTGCTGTTATTTCAGTGCTGGATCTCTTAAGATATATTTATAGTTGCAGAATGCAAATTAAATAAAATTGAAAGTGTAATGTGAAGCCCAGCACCTTTCTAATATAAAATTCTATTGTTCTTTTTGTGTGTATTCCTCTAGTTTTTAATTATTTCTTTTGTACTGCGCCATTGATTCGCGCAGGAAATGGTGCCCTCGTAAATTATTATTATTAATATTATTTATTTTCATTATTATTATTATCATTATCATATATTATTTTTATTATTGATATTATTTGTATTAGTTTTATTATATTATTATTATTATTATTGTTGTTGTTATTAGTATTAACATTGTTTTCGTTTTATAGTGAAAAGATAAGATTTTTGTTAAACGTTGTTGTTTGTTTCAAGGTATTGCACACATTCTGCCGGTGAAATTCAAGCGGCAGACAACCGAAGCCACCAGATACCAGCAGATTCTTCCTGCACCGAGAAATGTGGTTGAAGAGGAGAAACCCAGAAGGTATGAACCTTTGTTCTCTTACTGTACCGTGCTTTAACAGAATCTCAAACTTGTTCACAGAGCCCAACTTCCATCTGTCACCATACATGTTTCCGAGATCATACCCAGTCTCGTTTTCCAAATCAGTGATATAAGAAACGCCAGATCTAACCCTAAATAACCACATATCACTCTAAATAACCACTGTCACCCTAAATAACCCCATAAAACCCTAAATAACCACACACGACCCTAAATAATTATCGTTAGTCCAGAAAACCTAATTTTTGGCGTCAGTTTGATTATTGTAAATGCGATTCGCGGGCAGCTAGCTTTCAGTTTTTTTCTCAATTCATCTTGCTGATTGTCTGTCGCACGGTCATGTTTGTTTAACGTAAAACAAAACAGCTTTGAACATCTTTTCTCAGTGAAGTTTGTTGAACTTCATAAACAATTAGTTTTACAACCTGTGGTTTCTTTGTCTTTTTGTCCTCCCCAAAGGTTTGTGTCACTCTGTCTATCGTAATCAATGATCCGTAATGTTAGTCTCTGTTGTACCACGTCAACAGATCAACCTACTGCATAAATTACAAATTGGAAACAAAACACCCGTATTGCAAGGGGACGTGGGCTGACAAACTCAACCCAACCAAACCAATCTGCGTCGAGTGCCACGAGCGAGCCATGAACAGGAAAGGGAAATGCAACGGACACGGCAGTCTGGGAGAAATCACCTCATGGTTTGCTACCGATCTGTATAGTTGTGGAGGGCAGTGGATGCGAATTAGTCCAAGGATTAACAACTGCGAATGCAACCAGAAAATCTTCAACAACTTCATTTTTGTATGATCCCTTAAAACTGGTTTGACCTTAAGAAAAACTGAAATTTGTCTTTGAGAAGATGTAAAGTGTTTTTATTTTCGCCGAGCAATAACGCTGCGGTAGATTTAAGTCAGCAGCGGTCCTTACCCTACCTATATATTTGTCGATACTTCGATTTGTTTGTGTTATAGTTAAAAACATAAAGTTGAACAATCACATACTATATTTTTAAAATAGTCTCGAAAGGACTGTTCGCTGGGGCTCAATTACATCACAGTTCTAAATCTCGCCAGGGTGTTCATATGCACAATAAATTCGAATTTAGTTGAGAGAGCTTAGCAAATTAATTAGATTTTTTCATGATTTATCTTTGTTAAAATAAAAAAAGAGACTTGGAATTTTAATAAATTAAAGTTTTGTCTCGTGAAATTAATTGCTTTATCAAGTACGGATAGATTCTTAATCTTTTTTGTTGTGTTCAGTGAAAAATAAATAGTAACCACAGTCAAACCTCTCGGTACGGACACTTTTATAATAAGGACACCTCTATAATACGGACATCTCAGGAGTATATTAGTATATAGGAGTGTAATCTCTCAGCAGTGCCAGTACTACAAAGGTGAATGAACCTGTTTGCGTGTGAAGCTATTTTTAGATACTCGTCCCGCAGACCGATCCGCGCGCGTTCGAAAATAGTCACCCACGATTGCAGAGTTTCGTTTGTGATGAAGATGCGCTAACGTCAAGATCACCTGACCCAAGTTCTCTCGCGCCACGTGAGTTCCCGCGCGCAGGATTTATTTCTAAAAGTAACTTCACACGCAAACAGCTTCATTCACAGTTATACACTCCTAATATACTCCTGACGGACACCTCTTTCATACGGACACCTCTAAAATACGGACTCCTCTATAATACGGACTCCACTATAATACGGACTCCTCTATAATACGGACTCCTCTATAATACGGACT
>JANSTQ010141152.1:0-12842 GCA_026167885.1 Bergia puertoricense
AAACAAATTGCTACCTCTTTAGTTGGCTCATAACGTTACACGTATATTACGTGATGATGACATCACATATTCGTAAACGTTATTCTTTTTGTTTTATTTAGATAGCTTTTGTGTTAACAACTGCATTGGAAAATTGTCAGATCGATTATAATTTCTCTTCTATATAGAAAGGGCAGAAAAAAGCAGTTTCGAAATCCTAGCAAACTTGTTTTGAAATACATACATAAGTACATGCAAATTTTATTTAATCTCTAATTTTAGCGTAGCTAATTAGCTAGTATCTTCGATAAAATCATAAAATGATTAAATGTTACATTACAACACATAATTTCCAAAAGAAAAAATCGTAAATAATTTACATAAACGTCAGAAAAATGTTAAGAAATTGTGTGATACTAACTTACGGTTAAATTCTTTAAGATCTACAATTTCTCTTTAATTTTTAGGGAGAGAGTTCCAGTATTTAATGGTAGAATAATTAAAGGAGTGCAATCTATATGATGTTGTAGATGGTTTGGGAAGAGTAAGAATATTTGTTCCTCTGGTAGGATGAAGATCTAAGTTTAAACATGTCCTTCAAGTAACTTGGATATTTACTGATGTGGAGGTATTTGAAAACACATAGCACCATGTTCTCATTTCTCCTATTTGTAAAACTTGTTGCAGCCAGGTCTAAAAGAGTATCATATCCAGAGTCTCAGTCCTTAAATATGAATCTTAAAATACGCTTATGTAGATTATCAAGTTTACCGGAATCTTGTCCTTGACAGAAATGCCATATCTTAGCAAAGTAATAAAAATGTGGAAGTATAAACGCTTTTTAAAGATGTAACAAAGTTTCAGTAGAGATGAGTTTTCCAAATCTGGTAATAACACTGAATTGGTTATTTATCTTTTTGTCTTTTTATCCTACACTGGGTATTTTGGACGTTGGAGTCTAGAAGTTAAGCTCTCAAAAAAAGGTTATTTTTAAACAGTTACAAACAGTCCTTATGACAATTATTATCAATGATGACATTAAAACCAATAAAACACTCAAGGCTCGTTATTGGTGTCCTTCTTTTAAGCAGCAACCTTCTATGATTTGAGTTTTAAGATTTGCTACCACAATTTTGGGCATATAATTCGTCACAATGAGCACAATGTCGTGACGTTCCTAAAAAAAAAAAGCATTGTTGGCATAATTAACAGTTTTTGCTTGCTTCGGAGACCAAAACAAGCCGTTCAAAATGAACACGTAATCCATTTTGCACTTTATGTCAGTATTGATATGCAGGCATCTTTGTCCAGGATTGTTTGGAAAGTAGAAAAAAAAATTACTGTTATTTATGGTATTTAAATAAATTCAAAAACCAAAAGATTTTCGAAAAAATCTGCTAGCGTACCTTCTGGCCTAATTTCAAGACGAGAAAAACAATGCTTATAATATGCTTCTTTAAAGGAAAAAACTGCTAGCATACCTTCTGGTCTAATTTCATGACGAAAAGAGCAGTGCTTATAATATGCTTCTTTAAAGAGCACGATTTAGTAAAGCGAACCACCGTCTATTAAGCAGCTACCAAACTTTTCTTCGAGGAGAACGGCTTAATTTACAGTATGTTGGGACAATGGATAAATTAATGCGTCAATATGTTATAACAAATTGCAAGATTTCATTATTACCAAATGTTACAGCTGTTATTACAAAATGCTTCAGTTATTGCAAAATGCATCAGTTATTACAAAATGCGTCAGTTATTACAAAATGCGTCAGTTATTACAAAATGCGTCAGTTGTTACAAAATGCCGCAGTACGGGCATTCTCTTCGTATTGTATTAAAATAACTTTAATATGTGTACTTTGTCATAACTGATATACCAACTGATACGGTTGATTGAATGCTCATATTTCCCTTAAATAAAGCTATTGCAAGCATGTATTCAGTTTTTGAACGAGTCGATAAACAGATATTGGCGGCATAATGAATCATGGGCTGCGTCTTTTTTAAAAGACCAAATTTGAACATATTCAGAATTGATATAACGAATGACAAACTTACATAACGAATGTCAAACTTGTATTTTGACCACACTCGTAACCTGAAGGTCGTGAGTTCGAACCCCGATCTAACAACTGTGTTGTGTCCTTGAGCAAAGCTCTTTACTCAATTTGCTTCAACCGACTCAGCTGTGTAAATAACTATTAGAAAATAGAAGCAATAGTACGTGCGCTCTGATTCGTTGCAATTACATGCTCTAAAACTGGAGAGAGCCAAGGATTACGTTATATCACGCAAGCTCAACTTCCCGTACGGCAAGAACAAACTTTTCGATGTAAATTAAATCATTCTTAAAACGTCAAATTGCTGATGATCCATTTTCTAAAAGGAATAAAACAGAGCGGAGTGATGTAGTAGGTCAGTCGAAAAGCAGAGAAAAAATCGTCTTCGCCTCGTTTTCTGTCGACATTTTGTCGTGTCCTACTACGTCATTCAGTGTTCTCTTCTTGTATAGAGCAACGCGTGACACTGTTTTATTCCTTTAAGAGCAAGTTGGGGAGAGTTTGGTAAATGAATAATGTTCTTTTTTACCTCTGCATTAGCAGCTGATGGTAAAGGAGTCTTCGAGTCTCCATCGACTGTAGTCAATCACTTTATGTTTTACTACAAAATACACCACTCATGAAATACACACGACAATACATCCAGGACCTCTTAGGAATGTTTTACTATAAATACACACAAAAATACATCCAGGACCTCATTGGAGTGTTCTACCATAAAAAACCCGACCGTTCATCCGGGACCTAATTGTAGTATTTTACTAAAAAATACTCCACTAATTAAATGCTCACGATGATACATCCGGGATCTAATAAAAGTGTTTTACTATAAACACACAAAGTACATCCAGGACCTCATTGGTTTTTCTATAAAAAGACACGAAATTGCAACCGGGACCTCATTGGAGTGTTTTACTATAAAAACACACAAGTACATCCGAGGCCTCATTGGAGTGTTTTACTATAAAAACACGAACGTACACGTCGCGCCGGTGTCGAATGTGCAAAATTTTGCAATAGATTTTCCACGTCAGGAATGCCCGTCAGCGGCATTTCACATTTTTCAAAACTTTTCATAAACAAAAATTTCGTTGGTAGTTTAATTGTGATTTTTGAAAATAGTTCAACAAAAGGTTTGTCCTGACAAAATATGAATAAATCCAAAATTTCTCGATATTCTCAGTCATTCATTTTTAAGCTTCTAGATACAACTGAATGCTGCATTTTAAAGCATTTACTTGAACAGTTTACTTTGTTGTATCAAGTTCTGCTGCGTAATTCATTTTGAGATATTACAAGAGGTTTTGTTTGAACATAATTTCTGTATGCAAGAGTGTGTTTCCTTATGTTAAACTTTACATAATGAAATAGCACATGACGTTTTTCTTACTCCATCAAAATTGTAAAAACCCGTTAGATTTGAAAACGACTAAATTAACCTGGAACTCGTTTTAATAAGTGACTGTACCCTTAATATTTGCTGACCACACCGATTTTTGATTGGTTGAGTCGTGACCCGAGGAAATATACAAAAACGTACTGAAATTGTAGTTTCTTATCCTAAAAATGATGTAATCTTTAACGGTTTCTTTCCATAGATGATTGGGGGCTTCATAAAAAAGAAACAATAGAAGCGTCCATTTTTGCTTCCTCATTCTTATGCAAATTGTTGCTTACTCAGGAAGACGTACTTTCTCAAGATCACGCCTAGGTTTGTTGTATACTGAAGCACGCAGTTCCTCAAGATCACGCCTAGGTTTGTTGTATACTGAAACACGTAGTTTCGCAATTGCAAGAAACAGATATAAAGCTGAAACTTAGTTCGGAGTAATAGACTGTAAATAAACTCAAAAGTTGGGTTATATTTTTCTGTGGATCCTTCGGCTCACTACATACATACAGTTGTCTCCTTCACTCAAGTAATTCAAAGCGAATTTATGAGGAAGAACAGTTACGTGTTGATGGAGATATTTTGCTTTGTTTTATAGATATTATAACGTCTACCAGTCTAATTTTCAGTCCAATACGTAGTTGCATGTACATTTCTTTTTCGCTTCTTCCTTCTGGTTACTATAATTTCAAATAGCTAATCTCTTCGCATTTAATTTCGAGACTTTCAAAACCGGAAATTTCTCATAAAAATGCAGCTAAACGAGAGGATAGCGAGAATGCTCATACTTCGCTTTATCAAAGCTATTGCGAGCATGGGCTCAGTTGTTAAGTGGACCGATAAACAGATGGAGTGACCATAAAGCCTGGGGCGCGTATTTTTGTAAAATATCAAATTTGAGCATTTTCAAACTTGAATATCGAACGTCGAACTTTAGTAAAGAATGTAAAAAAACTTGAAATACGAACTTGCTTATCGAATGTCGAACTTCAATTATGAACAGAAATACATATCTACGTGCCATAGGAACGCTTTCTGCTATAGCATAAGAATAAGGAAACCTCAAGTTAGTCAGTTTTAACTGTCTTGAGCCACCTACCTTAAATTAAGTTGTCACTAACGATGATTATAATTATTATAGTATTTTTGTAAGTGCTCCTTATCATTAGAAAGGTGCAGGAAATATAATTTACAGACACCCTTTAAACTTAGATATGATATAATAAAGTATAGAACTGAAATCGTGTTCGAAACGAGTTTGTTATGTGATCTAATGTAATCAATGTTTTTAAAATAGTAGAACAAAATGGCTAAAACTGACCCTACACGTCCCGTGCTTGGTGTCATCTCTGTTCTCTCGATTTTGGTCAACGCAATTCTGTGTCTGGTGATAATAAGGAAACGCAGTATGCTAAACAAGTCCTACAACATCCTTATATTCACGCTGGCCATCACAGACACTCTGACAGGTAAGTTTTCTTTCCTCCGTTCAGAGTTTAAAACGACCTTAAAAGCAATGTTATTCATCCAGCCTCCTGATAAAATTTTGCATCAGGTGTAGATAACAACAAAACATAAAACAATTTTAAACAATAATGGATAGTAGTACTAATAAGGAAACCTCTTGACTTAACGTGCGGTGCATTCTGTCCAATATCTCACCAATCTGTTGAAATAAGTATGCTATACAAGTCGTAGCAGAGCCGAGGGTAAATGTGAAACTTTAAGGCCACTTTTTCAGACAAGGCATGTATAGGGGGAGGAGGGTATTTATTTTACAACTCAAAAATAACTTTCTGATATGGAACGGCAAAGCGCGCGCGATGAACGTAATAATGATAAAGGACAAAATTTGTTGAGTTCTTCGTGTTTTGTGGTATTGAATTATTGACTAGCTCCGTCTTCTTTTCCTTTGTAGCTGTTCCAAACCTAGGAACTGAATTTTCGACCATTATACAGCAAGAACAACCAAAAACAAAACAACATTCAATTGCTTGCAAGTGGTTGCAGATATTGGCCCTGCTGTATCGAAAATATGGGCTTTGCCATCTTGCATCACGTGATTGGATGCTGACAAATAGCATCGCGCGTTTTCACAGTGAAAATTATTGTTGAATTCTAAATTGTGGTAACTTACTTTTCTTACTTCTCTAATCAGTTTGTAAATATTGTGGCTAAAAGTGGTCCTTAAATTTTTGATAATTAACTTAGTAATTTAAAATATTTGTCATATATGTCATAAAGAAAAATGAATTATTTAGCAAGATGTTCGCTAAAAAATTGTAAAATATAAAACAAGGTTTAGGCTTAAAACTTTAAAATTGTGTTTAAAAACCCAAACGTTTTCGACTATAACGTCATCTTCAAAGAATTAAATATAATAAATGGAACATACTTTTAAGGAACTTTTCGTGAGGCCTGTTCGCATCAAATTGTTTCGAAAAAGCACTTCTAAAACCAAGTGTAAATCTTGTTTTCACACAATCTAAGAAGAGGAAACCAAAAGCCATTGTAACATATTAAAAGTAAAACTCAAAATTAGTGGTATGTGAGCGTAAATGTGTTAAGAATTTCGATGTTCGTCTACGTAATATAAGACTTTTTCAGTGTATTTACGTAATATAAGACTTTCGTTGCTGAACCAATAGCAATAAATTAAGGTCAAAGAACAATGTTATTACAGTATTAAACGTTCTTTTTAGCAAAAAGAAAAATCTTAAAAATTAATAGATGTTTTTAAAACGTTTTCTATATTATTTAGTCGCATCAAACTACTTCAGATTCGTAATGCTTTAAGCATAGACTTAAGACTAAAAAGAAAAATCTCAAAACTGCTGTTGTAGAGTTGTTTTCCAAACCGCAGCGCAGCGTTTGTTGTGAATTCTGCATGTATCTCAAATGAAGAAACTGGTTGCTAGTCTGCAATGAAAAAAAAAACGTATAGCTTTTGTAAAGAAATGTTTATCTTAACTTCAAGCAAAAGATTATAAGTCAACAGTCAACTGTAATCAAGACCAAAACCAGAAATACGTTTGACGCTTTTCTATTCGTGATACATCTTTGAATTTGTTGGTTGTGGACAAAAATTACAACAAGCGTGACACTTTGGCGAAGTATTATTTGTAACTAATAACGCAACCATGAAAATTAAATTGACTCAATTGGAAGCAACCTCAAAGTGTGTGACACTAGTCAGGTTTGTAAGCATTTAGTAAAGGGCATCGTCAGGAAACTATCAGAGAGAGCAATAAAGCAGGTCGCAAAGACTTGGCCGCGATCTAGTCTTTTTCCTCTTGGAGCAACACCCGTACCGATGTTCAATAATGCCTGATGATCACATGAACAATGACTTTCCGTACACAGTTAGAAGCCATCAGTTTTTGTTTGCCATTTCCAAAGCTGCTGCAATAAGATGAGATAAATTCTTTGAAACTAGAAAAATAACTTGAAACACCATTCACATAACAATCAGTTAAGAGTTTAGGACCGTTGAACAATACCAAAGTTCTTAGCCGTGGTAGAAATTGTTATAAAGTTCAGACAAAATATTAACATAACATTTTTCTGTCTCTATCGAAGGATTTTTCGTGTTGGTTTCTCCACATTATGTACTGGGCCAAGAAAATATTCCAGTCCCAGAAGGCATTGCTGGCGAAATATTTTGCCGCATTATTTTCCGAGGATATTTCTTTTGGACTTTTAACAAGGTTTCCGTCTATCTAGTAACGTGCATGGCAATAGAACGCTGGTTTGCCATCGCCAAACCCAACAGGTAAGACACTAATGTTAACAATAGGATGTTGTTGAGGATTAGGATCAGGATTAGGATTAGGATTAGGATCAAAATTAAGATAAGGGTTAGGATAAGGATTAGGATAAAGATTAGGATAAGGATAAGGATTAGGATAAAGATTAGGATAAGGATTAGGATAAGGCCCATTAGGATAAGGATTAGGATTAGGATTAAGATCGTGATCGTGGTCGTTGTCGTGGTCGGGGTCATGTTCGTGCTCTTGGTCGGGGTCTGGGTCTGGGTCGTGGTCGTAGTCGTGGTCGTTGTCGTTGTCGTTGTCGTGGTCGTGGTCTTGGTTCAACATCTTTGCCAGGGCTTTTCACTAGCAATAAAAATAAAATCTAAAGACTCTGACAAAACACGTTAGATAGTAATTAATACTTCAGAATTTGTTTTAACCCTATCTGGACCGGGTTCTTTTGGGGGCGTCACAAATCGAGAGGGCCGAAATCCGGCTCCCCTTGCTCCAAAACGAGCTGACTTCAATTTACGAATCGAAGGACCATAAATGATCCAAAGTGAGCTGATTTAAAATTTTTCAACGAGACGTACGACAAAAATTTTTGCCCTGACACAAAATTCGTACACACGCATGTACAAAAACAGGCGTGAAAATGAAGTGACGCGCACCCCCAATAGTAACACAAAAAGGCGGGAAAATAGAGTGACGCGCACATCAAAAAATAGAAAAATGGCGGGAGAACAGCGGTTCGGGAACATCTCTCTTAACTTCGTTATTATTGAGTTTCTAATGACGAAACTCAGCAGAAATATTAAGTTGCAGAAGCTGAGAAGATTTTTGGAGTCATTTGTTTCTAATTGGCTATGACGTCATAATGACCTCATCGTACGCTTTTTTAGTGGTTACTTTTGATTTGTCCAAATTATGAGGCTAATTTTCAAAAAGTTGACGGAAGTTGGTGTTTCGAATTAATATTATTATAACACTGGATAATTTAAGTTCGTAGACATTGCCTTGGCGTCATGGTGACGTCACACGACCTCATTTTTTTAAAATTTTGTGTAGAATTATTAATTTTCCTCGCAAATGGCCGAAACTTGAAATAATGCAATTATACTCTTTGTCACCCACTTTACACACCTGTACAACTATTGTAAACACAATTCGCAGCCAATCCCGCCACATGTAGAATGATGTCCAGCCAAACTAGATAATATCTCGAGTAAGAAAACCCCAAATTACCCATAATTCCTTGAGATTTCTAATAATTGGCACTTTGTGCCAAAATTTATAACGAAGAGTACTGCGACTTCTATTTGACTGCTGAAAATAATAATTGCACTTAACATTAGCTCCTTGAATCTGAAAAAGAAGGCGAAAGAAGGTCACCGAAAGTTCAACCCTCGGCCAGGCCGGGGTTTGAACCTGGGACCCCCTGGTTGGAAATCAGAGATCTTACCAACTGCGCTGGCCTCGCACACACAAGCAACACCACATAGTGGCGACACCGAATGCTTTTCCAATATATGTTCATAACTCATAAATTAGTTTATCTGCAAAAAATTTGGAAATTTTGTCAGCCAATGACATTGCACAAACTCTTGGCGTGATAATAGGTGATGATAATCGTAATGATTGTGACGGTAACAGTGCTGGTGCTGGTGATAACGTTGCTGGTGGTAATAATGATGATGGTGGTGGTTGTGGTGATAATGGTGGTGAAATTGAACGTGGTAATGATGATTGTGGTGATAGCAGTGCTGCTGCTGATGGTGGTGGCGATGATGAGAAAATGGTTTGGTCATGTTGCCGTGTTGACTATTACTGTGAACTTCATGAACGATATGAGGATGATAATGGTAAATATATTGTGGTGTGTTGGTGATGATGATGATCTTTGTGGTATTGATGATGATGGTGATGATAATGAGTCTTCGTAGCGATGGTAATGAACGAGACGATAGCTATTGTGGTTTTGATTATATTAAACTGTACATATCGACTAATTTTTCGTCACATTTATCTTTATAGATACACTATACATTTCACAGCCCGACGAACTTTGTACTACATCATCACAATGTTTCTTGTACTTTGCTGTTTGGAAATCAAGCTTTCCTTCGAGTCTCCAATGGAGGTCGTCAACTCCACTCCAACCTGTGTCTTCAGGGAGCTAATCACTGATAAAACTGGTTCCCAATGTTGGGCGATGATAATATCTGTATTCGGATATTTCCTACCAGTTTCCTTCGTCATGGCAACTTATTTCCACTTGCGCTTTGTTGTAAGGAAACGGATTAACAGGTGTCAAAATATGAGTCTGCGCACTCAAGCCGAGATTGAGATGAAGATCTCCCGTATGGGCTTGATCGTGGTGTTGTTCATGGCCATCTGTTTTACGCCTAATTACATTAGCTATAACCTCAGCCTGTTTGATCTCGCGGAGATCAACTCGCCTGGTCATAACGCCACGGTAGCTCTAAGTTTACTCAATAGCTGTATCAACCCTTTCATCTACTGCTTCACCAGCAAGGTCTACAGGAAAGAGTTCGTACGCCTTCTCTCTTTGTGCAAGTGTGAGAAGGCCAGGGTCACGTGCAAGGCTACACATGAGGTCACACTTGACGTCACAATCAAAGCCACATCCATGGCCACGCTCGATTTGTCACCAGGGATCACCCTTGAGAACACTCCCGAGGTCATTCTTGTAGCCACACCCGAGGTCATGCGTAAGATTACACCACATGTCAGGCCTGAAACCCCGCCTATGGTCCAGGTTACACCCGAGATTACGGACCAAAAATAACGCTTGAAGTCAACCCCAAATATCTGGTAGTTTGAAATCATTCTAAGCCTTTTTGATAATATACGAGCAGATCTGAATAGAGATTTTTTATTGTAGTTTAAATTTTTGGACAAATTCAGTTATCGAGCTCTGGTACGATTAATTATCTAGGTTTTCAACCAAGCATCATCAAAACTTCGCATAGCGCTTGCTATAATGTGTTAAAATTGTTAAAAGTTGAAATGTTTGTACTTTGATATCTCAAAATAACCGATCGAACCTTTTTTAAAGTCATCATCAGGGTTTTATAACATTAAAATGTTATTGGTGTATTTTCCATATGTATATATAGTACGAACTTACGTAATACGGTCCAAGACCATAGTTTTGTATTTGATCTTGTTATGCCAAGTATTGAAAAAAATTGAAGAAAGAAATAAATCTTGAAATTACTCATCTTTTAGAACTAAGGGATAATGTGGAGGCAATAGGATCCATGGTAATGTGGTGGACGATCGTTTTTATATAGTTAAATTCATGTAGCTCCAATTTTCTGTTGTAAATAATCTAAACGTTATCGTTGTTGTGGCTACTTCCTGGGGCAATAGCCACTATGTGATCGGGTATCTAAGCAAGTGAGTAAGTCTGTAACTTTCAAGTCTTCGTGTTGTGCTCGGAATCAGAAAATAGTCGAAAAAATATTGGCTTTTTCTCGGTTTTACACGAACGATCCTCGAACAGATTTCGGTTTTATCTCGGATGAGCGACGAACGAGACTACCAAACTCGATATTAGCCGAACTGGTTTTGTTTTCTTTCGACAATAACTAACTTCATATCAACTGGAACGTTCTTTCGTGCTTGTGGCCTGGTTGTGCTTGTCGAGTGAAGGTGAGAGACCATAATAACACGTTTTTATGCTATTTTGTGCCGCTAATCAAGCACAGCATTCAAACACTGTGTCCAGTGTTTTCTCTTAATGAGTTTTTTATGATTTTTGAAGGATAGATCTGGATTTTCACCAGAGAAACATTCTCTGAATTGCCGAAGTGTTTGAAAGACATTCGTGATGTCCGCGTAATATGTGCAGCTCAGCCCTTATAGATCTTTCACGTGAAGCATTTAGAAAGACTGAGCTGCACATACTACGGGCCTATCCAGAGGCGTCGCCAGGAATTTTGAAAGGAGGTTCATATTTGCGAGGCCCAAAGGGCCGAGCTATGGGGAGTCCGGGGGCATGCTCCACCGGAAACGTTTTAAGATTTAAACTTTCTGTGATGCATTTTCCAATGATTAGGGCAGTATTTTGTTCCATCTGATGATGCTGGTAAAAGGTTTTTAAACTGGATATTATGTGATGTGCGAAATGTAGCCTGCGACGCAGAAATACCGCACAAAAGCTTGTTAAGTTGCCTGCTGCGCTACATGGTTGTGTGTATCCGCTTTTGATTGGCTGGTTTCTTGCACGTGTGAAGCATCTATTTTGTTCTCGGTCTCAAATGTCAAAGGTTCCCCATACTCGTGTTGTAAGTTACTGAACATCTCGAAATTCAAAATTATCTTCTAGAACAAGAAAATTCATTTTTTCTTTTCAAAACGTATTCATGAATTTGCTTACAAGATACGGCAAATCGTTGATTTTCCAGTGCCTTCCCACCAACTGTTCCATTCTTGAAAGAATGATTTACTTAATATAGCGATCTGGTTTGTGAACTGATAAAAATTAATAGCCGCCAATGTGCGCCAGAATCGAGGGAAGATGACCTTTCAATTAAGATCTTGCAATTTAGTACCATTGCAGATAGCAAGCATTCCAGCGAACCTTGTAGTTGTCGTAAAGCACTTGTGCTGAACTATATGTGGTTCTTCATCATCCGTTCTTGCTACTACCGGCACTCCCATGTTTGTTTAGAAATTCAGTTTGGCCGGTCCCCCATTACCAAGCGGAAAGGTGAAATAAAACAATCAAGCTGGATCCTGAGGTTTGTGGCATCTCCAACAATGGGAAGGCACCCCAAATCAACAATTTGCCATATCTTGTAGGCAAACTTATGAATACGTCTTAAAAGCGGAGAAGATCTCTCTCAAAGAATGCTTTTATTCTGGAAGAAGATTTGGGGTTTCTAACTGTTAATTTATAATACGCGTACGTTAAAATCTTGCCATTTGAGACGGAGATCAAAATACTTGGTTTGCACTCAATCCCCAGAGACTGGAATGATAAAGAGCATGGCAGCCATGTTGGTGTACAGAACAAAAGAAAGTAATTACAATTCTATTGTTATTGTACACCAACATGGCAGTTATGACGTCACATGCAAACCAAGAATAGATATGCACACGAGCAAGAAACCAGCCAATCAAAAGAGGATACACAAAACCGTGTAGCGCAGCAGGAAATTTATCAAGCTTTTGTGTGGTATTTCGCAGACTGACTATACCGGAGGTATCGAGTGTCGGCGGCGCAGGCTAGAGAAATGAAGATAGCTGAAAAATGTTCTTGGGATAGAAAATAAGGTAATTAGTTATGCTCACGTTTTTTCTTGCAAGCTTTTATCCAGTTCTTAGTAAGAGTCTATGCACTGGTTCACATACCTGTAATATATATCAGTCTAATGTTCGCAAGTTTTCACAAGGCTTTGCAGATTTTTGTAGATTTCTTATGATCGTCCCCTGCTTGAATCTCAAACTTGAAACCAATAACTGTAAACGTCGCTAAAATACCCTACCACAAGGTACCTTGTCTCGACCCAGCTCACTACCTAACCTGGCCTTAATGCTAAATAAAAAATTCGTGTCATTCCAGACCACTGAAAGTGAGGTCACTTCACGGACCAAGAATAGAATTACAAATAAATTTTAGTAAGTTATT